>MU666012.1:63673-76382 GCA_026770625.1 Nicotiana glauca | reverse complement strand
ACTGTGATCTCACTGCTGTTGCTGTTGTTACTGCTGTTACTGCTGACTGACCCCCTTATTACACCATGGTAAAATAAAAGAAGCTAGCCTAAGCTATAATCTAGGAGTTACAAAAGATCACATCTATGTCTTTCAACTTGTTCTTGTATTGCCTTGAACTTGTATCTTGTATTCTTCCAAAGACATTCTTGTTGTTGCCTTGATGATGTTCAACCACTTCGATTTGAAATATGTGTCCATTTTCCAGGTGGGCTCCTACTTGCGACTGCTTTTGAAAAGGTATTCCATTGTTTTCCAGGTGGGCTCCTGCTTGCAACTGCTTTTGAAAAGGTATTCCCTTGTTTTCCAGGTGAGCTCCTGCTTACGACAAAACAAACAACCAAAGAAAATTTTCTGCCCCAGTATGGTGACTGGGCATATTGTGTTATCAGATATTAGAATTAAAGCTAGAATTTGAAAATGTATTCCCTTGTTTTTTAGCTGGGCGCCTAGTTTCTAATTTGAAAGATATTCCCTTGTTTTTCAAGTGGGTGCCTGGTTTCTAATTTGAAAAATATTCCCTTGTTTTTCAGGTGGGTGCCTAGTTTCTAAACTTAAAATGTATTCCCTTGTTTTTTAGGTGGGTGCCTGGTTTCTAATTTGAAAGATATTCCCTTATTTTTCAGGTGGGTGCCTGCTTACTAAACTTAAGAAATGTATTCCCTTATTCTACAGGTGGGCGCCTGCTTACTAAACTTAAAAATGTATTCCCTTGTTTTACAGGTGGGCGCCTGCTTACTAAACTTCAGAAATGTATTCCCTTATTCTACAGGTGGGCGTCTGCTTTCTAAACTTAAAAATGTATTCCCTTGTTCTACAGGTGGGCGCCTGCTTACTAAACTTCATAAATGTATTCCCTTATTCTACAGGTGGGCGCCTGCTTACTAAACTTAAGAAATGTATGCCCTTATTCTATAGGTGGGCGCCTGCTTTCTAAACTTAAAAATGTATTCCCTTGTTCTACAGGTGGGCGCCTGCTTACTAAACTTCAGAAATGTATTCCCTTATTCTACAGGTGGGCGCCTGCTTACTAAACTTAAGAAATGTATTCCCTTATTCTATAGGTGGGCGCCTGCTTTCTAAACTTAAAAATGTATTCCCTTGTTCTACAGGTGGGCGCCTGCTTACTAAACTTAAGAAATGTATTCCCTTATTCTACAGGTGGGTGCCTGCTTTCTAAACTTCAGAAATGTATTCCCTTATTTTACAGGTGGGCGCCTGCTTACTAAACTTAAGAAATGTATTCCCTTGTTCTACAGGTGGGCGCCTGCTTTCTAAACTTAAAAATGTATTCCCTTGTTCTACAGGTGGGCGCCTGCTTACTAAACTTAAGAAATGTATTCCCTTATTCTACAGATGGGCGCCTGCTTTCTAAACTTAAAAATGTATTCCCTTGTTCTACAGGTGGGCACCTGCTTACTAAACTTAAGAAATGTATTCCCTTATTCTACAGTTTAAAATGTATTCCCTTATTCTACAGGTGGGCGCCTGCTTACAAACAACTCTACAAACCGAAGAAAATTTTCTGCCCCAGTTTGATAACCGAGCTCTGAATTATTTACCAACTATTATAAGACTTTAAGAACTAAGTTCTATTATCAGGGAGGTCCTGACCATTCCTAACTATCTCTTCTAAAGATGTTACTTCATTGTATTTGTTATCAAAAGTTTTAAACTACTTCCCATTATCCAGGAGGGTCCTGAAAGCTTCTAACAATTATGAAACTACCCTATCTCTTCTAAAGGTATTACTACATCGTTACCAAAAGGTCTTAACTACTCCCCATTATCCAGGAGGGTCCTGACAACTTTCTATTACGACTTCTACTATATTTGTTCTTAAAACTATGTCCCATTATTCAGGAGGGTCCTGGCAACTTCTATTACAACTTTTCTACTGTATTTTGTTTTTAAAACTACGTCCCATTATTCAGGAGGGTCCTGACAACTTCTACAATTTCTACCATATCCTGTTCTTAAAACTACGTCCTATTATTCAGGAGGGTCCTGATAACTTTCTATTACAATTTTTACTTATCTTTTTTTTAAAACTACATCCCATTATTCAGGAGGGTCCTGACAACTTTCTATTAATATATTTTTGTTCTTAAAACTACGTCCCATTATTCAGGAGGGTCCTGACTATTTCTCCTACATTATATCTACTAAAGATACAACTTTCACTATATCTGACCTTAAAAATACGTCCCATTATCCAGGAGGGTCCTGAAAACTATTATGACTTTCACTTTATCTTGTTATTTACACTGACTTTAAGACTACGTCCCATTATATAGGAGGGTCCTGTAACTCTTAAGTAAATTTTAAAACGAACTCGTATTCCTTTTTATACCAAATTATGTTTCCATGATTGTTTTGACATTTAAACTAAGCCCCATTTTTCAGGAGGGTCCTAAGAATTCCCAGTCATACCTGTTTGGGTGCCGCCTTTATTTACGGAGAATTTCTCCGAAACTGTTGCCCCTGTTTCAATCAAAGCAAATCTTGTCAGTTTTAAATGTGGTGGTTGGTTTGTGGCCTTGAACTTTGATGACGATTGTTCTTTCACTTCCCCTGGGAACTGATTTGCACTTGAATGCCTTGCCTGTCTACCAACTATCCATTTTTCCAGCCGTCCTTGTCACATAAAATACTTCTTCTCTGCTCAAACCCGTATCCCTTACAACTTGACATTTACTAATTCCTTGTGTTCATGAATCTCAAAATACGACAATTGCCATTCCCCTCAAAGTGTATGTTGTTATTTCTTGACGGATCCCACTAACTCCGATCTTGAAGTCTATTGTTCCTTCACTGATTTCATTTGAAAACCTTAGTTGTTTCTTGACTGACCCCTTCCTTTGTCAGAATATATACTTCCTCTCCGTTAGAACCCCATACTTCTATTTATTGTATTGTTCTCGAATTGATACTTGCCAACCTTTGTGTCTCCCATGAACCCCAAAGCATTTTTAATTGTTACCAACTTCATTGCTCATGTTGCTCTTTTTGGTTTAAACCACCGGCCTTGCCCTTGAAGTCTATTGCTCCATCGCTAGCCATGATAACTCTGATTTTTTTTTGGAAAATTTTTGATTGTCATTGGTATACCACTCTTTGTCGATCATATCCCGGGAAATTCTTTGATCTGTTCACCCTCCAACTTCATCTGTTGTGTTGTTCGCATATCGAGCCTTTATATTTCGAGCATATTGACGGCTGGCCTCTCAATCATATCTGACATTTTTCCTGACTTATGACAATTTGATGTGTTGGCCAAATCCCATCTCGTGCAATTGGAAATCTTGGTAGCAAATTTTGAAGTCATTTCTTTACTTGTTATGACTCGACAGACTCAAGAAGAAGGCAAGATAGGGTGGGGATAATAGAGTGAAAGAAAAATGGACTCAAAATCACAAGTAAAGTAAATATTGCAACAACCTAAACACTCCACTAACTCAATCATGTAGAACCAAAACCATATAATGTAATGGGAATCCCATACTGGTATAACACCCAAATCACTAATCGTAACCAAATCATCCAGAAATAACATCAGATCCTACCGTATTAAGAACAGAAAGTTCATCCTAGTCTCATAACTCTTAATAGTGAGAAAAACAAAATGACAGACACAGTCTATCACTACAGAATCTCTCAATAGTGGTTAACATATAAGCAGAGTACAACAATCACAAAAGTTACCCATATATGAGGAAGATAGGAAGACTCACACTAATAAATAAGACCAAATCAAAATAAGACTGATGATCCTCTATGAAAAATCGAAACCAGACCTGTAATGAAACCATTTGGTACAGCAGCCAAAGCATATCAACGAGCAAGGCCTCCCTCATCAGACGCACTCTACCCTCCCGTCCTCCACATCTAGCTAGTTGTGCAGGTGGAGTAGCAATTAGAATAGGGCCCATAACCTCAGTGCTCTGATGTAATCAACCTCTCCAGAGTTCGGGACAATCCTTCATGATGTGCGTAGTATCACCACACTCATAACAAGCCCTCTACAGGTGTGGCTACTGGTCCTGAGTCTGTGCCAGATAAGAGGAATAATCGCTGTAGGAAACTCGTGCAGGTGGTGCACTTAAAGATGACTACCCCATATGGGTACCTTGAGGTCCCTGACTAGCTGGAGAAACATGAGTATTCTGAAGTGCGAACAGAACTGGCTGAGTGCCTAAGCCTCCGCTATGATGGGTCATAGCAAAATAGTAGAATCCACTAAATCCTCTAGAACCTCGAGGCCTCTTGGCCTCCTTATCCTCCCTCTCACCACCTCGAATACACTCTAACCTCCTGGAAATCTCCATAACCTGCTAAAAGGGAGTATCAGTCTCTCACGCTTGAGCCATATTGAATCTAAAACTATAAATGACCCTCTCGATAAATCTATGGACTCACTTTCAGACTGTATGAATCAAAGTAGGTGCATGATGGGATAACTCACTCTATATGCGCATCCTTAGTCACTACGCCACTGTAAGTAGGAGGGGGGCACTTCGTGAACCTCTCAAGTCTCAACTGCTCCTCTTCAGATTCCCTTGGCCTGACCTCAAGCTGAGCCTGAATAACAGGCCGTATCGGCACAACACCCGGAACCTGACCAATGTGAGCCTGCTACTCTAGAGTATGGGATGCTGGACTCTGAGCTCCTCCCTTAATCTACGAAGTAGATGGTGCAACTGGGATCAATCCCGCCTGAGCCAATGTACCAAACATGCTCAGGAATTGCACTAAAGCCTCCGGAAGTCCGGGGTAGCAATAGGCGCCTCATGTGATTGCCCCTCAATTAGAGCTACTAGTAGCTTCTCCGTTGTTACTATAAAAGGTGTTGTAGCTGCGGCATATGCCCTTCCTCGGCCTCTACCTCAGACCCAACCTCTCGCAGCTCTAGTAGCGGGCGGGGGCATCTGCTCGGCTGATCCAATAGTACGTGTCCTCACCATTTGTTAGAGAATAGATACAAAGTCTCAAACTTTAAAATCAAACTATCTGCATGACAGGATTGAAAGAAGTGGAATTTTTCTAATAGTTCTGTATCCTCTCAATGATAAGTACATATGCCACTGTACCGATCTGTAAGACTCCACTAAACTTACTCATGACTCGTAGAACCTATGATCCTCGAGCTCTGATACCAACTTGTCACAACCCAAAATTCCATCATAGGCGTCATGATTGCACCTAGTCTCTAAGACTAGGTCAGCATATTACTTACAATAATTAAGCCAGTTTAACAATGATATTTTTAAAATAGAGTTTAATATAAATACCAAAATAAGGTGAAACAAGTCTACTTGGCAATAATCATCCTCTCAAGACTAAGTAATACAGAGTCAAGAACTCTAGTTGAATACATAGAAATATCTCAAAATAAAATACAATACTATTCAGACAACAAGTTAACAATACAATCAAAAGGAAAAAGACTCCAAGGGTATGTGATGACCAAGCAACTCTACTCTAAATCCTTGTGATAAAGAAACTAACTCTACCTGAGTCTGATATCTCCAATACCTGAATCTTCACAAAAATGTAAAAAATGTAATATAAGCAGTACACCGTTAGTATCCAGTAAGTATTAAGACTAACCTTGGTGGAGTATTAAAGAGGTACAAGTAATGACACCTACTAGTCATAATAACCTGTGTAGTATATAAGTATAAAGCTAATAATGGTAGAAATAATTAGTAAATGGCAACAAGGAATAAACATGTGATATAAAGAGTAAGGTAATCAAAACACCATTTAAGCTCCAGTGAAACCAAATAATGGAAAAACAGATGACAACCAACTAATCAAGTCATTATAATACAAGTCTCACAATAACATTACTCCGAAATACCTCATCACAAAATCTCAAGTCACGAGTCCTAAATCACAAATCATATCACGGCACCTCGTGCCCATATTATCAATCACGATCGCACCAACAACTCATGTGCCAATATCTTATTCTCCCCGGGATGGTCACAAGCTCAATATCACAATCCGCCCGGTATGGTAACAGACTCAATATCACAATCCTCTCGGTGTGGTCACATGCTCAATATCACAATCCACCTGACGTGGTCACGGGATCAATATTGCAATTCATCCAGCATGGTCATAGGTTCAATATCACAATCTTCTTGGCATGGTCACAAGCTCAATATCACAGTTGAAGAAGATAATACAAGAATACATGTACAAGATCAGTGATGTCAAGTTTCATACTTCTGAGCCGGTATAAGTGGCATGCTTTGGTGTATGCTTGTGCAAGTGTACTAATACAGTCCAAGTCAACAAGTAATATCAAAGACATCGAGTAGCTCATTAGAAGCAACACAACAAGTCAAGTAAGGTGTATGACATGCACAAAGAAATTCGCACCATCACACGAATAACATCAAGATTATGCCCCCAGTCATAACATATCATCCCCGGCATAATCACCCTTATCTCTCCATTTTGAAATTCATAATAGCCACCCATATTTCTTCTCCTATACAATAACATAATACCCTCATGTATCGTTTCGTATAATAGCCGCCCGATCACTCTGTGAAGACATTAATATAATAGCCACATGTATCACTCCGCACAATCAACAACAATGAGATGCCCCCTTTATTCTATGAATAACAACAATCAAACCGCACGACATATCACATACGCTAAAATCATAACAACACGACATATCAATTTGTACCGCAAGTGCCCATAGGCCACAACTCTTTCCAAAATAACAATACCAATATCACCACAACACATAGCCTATGATCCAACCACATTGTATACAAGAATTTCAATAGCAACAAAATGGAAGGGGGGAAATACCTCAACAATGAACAATACTCCATTAAATGATAACTTCAACTAAAACACATTAATCGCTTCAAATAACATTGACTCCATTATTTTCTTAAGAATACACTCAATAATATTCTAATTTATGACATAAGCTAACAACGAAAGAGATGGCATGATAGAAATTACGTATTAATGCATGAGAATAACCAGACGACGAAAGGGTATCATCTTACAACAATTTCAATTAAGAATGACTTACAATAAAGGAGGTCACATTACAATAAAAAAGTTAACATATTCAAATAAAGCATATACAAGAGTAAACTTGAACAGTAAAATATATGACATGCACTAACAACTTAAAATAAAGCATGTGAAAGTAAACTTGACAAATAAAAGATGTAACATGCGCTAACAACTTTAAATAAATACATGAAATAGGCATAAGAGTCTAAACTGCTAATTTTTTGCCACATAAAAGCCAGGTACACACTCTTTATCTCATGTACACGTCTTCCACATAACTCAAACAATCTAATAAACCCAAATCCTAAGGGGTAGTTCCCCCACATAAAGATAGCCAAGATACTTACCTAGAAGAAGCTAAATTAATACTATGAAATGACCTTCTCGTATGAAACAATCTCCAGAAAGCTCGAATCTAACTAAAATAACTTAATATTATAAATAAAAGCCATAGGAAACAATTTCTGATAATAAAGCTTCGATCTTCAATGGAAACCAAAAAGTCAACCCAAAAATTAAACCCTGGCGCACACCTCGGAGCCCGACAAAAGTCACAAAGTACGAACACATATTCTAATATGAGTCCAATCATACCAAAATTATCCAATTCCGAGTTCAAATCGATATGCAAATCAACATTTTAGGTTTTAGAAAGTTTTTACATAACTCCCTAATTTCTCCAATTCAAATCACTAATTAAATAATAAAAACAAAGATGAAATCATGAAATATAACCAAATTCGAGTCGTGAATACTTACCCCATTTCAAATGATAAAAATCTCCTCCAAAATCACCCAAAATTGAGCTATCTAACCAAAAAAAGTGATAAAATATCATAATGCTCGAAATGGTGTAATTTTATGTTCTGCCTAAATATTTACACATCGCGGTCGCGGAATCTATTTTACCTTCGCGATCGCGGAGACTAAAATCAATAGTTGACAAAACATTCTTTGTGAACGCGTAAAACAATTCGCGAACATGACTTACAACCTCCAGCACACGACGTGAGCGTGTTGGCACCCCCGGGATCGCGGATAATATTTTTTTTGCCCCTTGCAACTTCCATTATACGCGATCGCGTGTGGAATTTGAACAGAAAGACAAAAGTCCTCCATGCTTCACTACGATGAAGAAAAAATACCTGCTTCCACATTAACTCTATGCGAAGCGATTGCTTTAGTGCGACTGCGATGAAGAACATCAGATATCAGTAAACCAGCAACTCCAACACATGAAGAAATGGCCTGTAGCCCATCCTAAACGCAATCAAGGCCCTCGGGACCCCGTGCATACATACCAACAAGTTCTAAAATATGATGCGAACCTGCTCAAGGCCTCAATTCACATCAAACAATATCAAAATTACAAATTACACCTCAATTCAAGTCTAATGGACTAATAAACATTCAATTTCTACAACTAATGCCAAAACATATCAAACCAATTTGGAATAAGCTTAAATATTTGTGATGACCCGAAAGGTCATAACTTATTTTAGAAACAAATTCAGTATTTCGAGGCCTTAAAAACCTCTTTTTTACCTCACCTCAATTTGCATGCATGGTCCGGACCTATATTCGGAAAGCTTTTATGTGAAAATATGAGAAATAGAAATTTCTAGAGTTAAAATTTGATTATGATTGACTTTGGTCAATATTTTGAGCAAACGGACCCGGACCGTATTTCGATGATCCCGAGAGGTCCGTAGTAAAATATGGGAGTTGGGTGTTTACCCGAAAATAAATTCTGAGGTCCCAAGCCTTAGAAATCAATTTTTGAAAGAAATTGTTTTGCTGAATTATCTACGAAATAAAGAAAAGAATTAATATTTGAAACCATTGGTATCGGACCCGTATTTTGGTTCCGGAGCCCGGTAGAAACTTTATAGTATTTAAATGATAACTGTAAAAGTTGGTGAAAAATGGAGTTTATTTGATGTTAGTTGGACTTCCGATTGAAGAGTTATGAACTTTAAGTGTTCTTGATGAAAATGATGAGTTTTGTGGTTTAATTCATGGGTTTACATGTTATTTTGATGATGTGATCGCACGAGTAGATCCATACGATATTTTTGAGTTAGTATGCATATTTAGTTTGAAGTCCCGAGGGCTTGGGTGAGTTTAGGATAAGTTCCGAGATGTTTTAGACTTAAAACATAGTTGTTGCAGGTTAAGAGAAGTTTCTGATCTCTAAACCAGCCTGTGCGGTCCGCAATGATTTCGTGCCTCAACAGAGGGGATTTTGCGGCCGCACTCAATTTTGTGCGGTCCGCGGTGGAGCTCTGCGGTCGCAGTCCTTCTTGTACGGTCCGCGGAGAGGGTCTGAGAGTGGTATATTTAAACGGGACTCTGAGTTATTTTTCATTTTTCAAAACCCTAAAAATATAAGAGGCGATTTTTCAAACAACCTTTCTTTCCCAAAACACTAGCAAGTGATTTGCAACTTATTTCTTTCATTTCTTAACTTCTTTTTACAAGATTTCATCCTAAAAGCTAGGATTTTCATGGTGGAATTGGGAATTTTGGTTAAAATATAAGAATATTAAAATTTGGGATTTAGACCTCAAATTGATGTTGGATTCCAAAACCAATTATATATCTAGGCTCGAGGGTGAATGGGTAATCGTGTTTTGGTCTGATTTTCGGATTTGGACAAAGCGGGCCTAGGTCGATTTTTGACTTTTTGGGAAAAACATTAGAAAACCTATTTTCATGCATTGGAATTGATTCATTTAGCATTTATTGAAATAGTTAAGTGTTTTGTGGCTAGATACGAGCAAATTGGGGGTTGAATCAAGAGGTAAAGCGGTAGTTGATGCTTGAATTATGTTTGTGGAATCAAGGTAAGTGTTTGGTCTAACCTTAGATTGACGGATTAGGAGTCCATTCCTATTTGCTATGTGTTATTTGTTGAGTACAATGTATAAGTATGGTGACGAGTATCTATATGTTGGCTTCAAGTATGCCCGTGAGTCTTATATTATGATTACTATGACTCCATTTGTATTGTTCATGGCTTTTTGGTGATGATTTCTATAGTTGGGCAAAGTTTGTGGAAATAATAGTGATATTTGAACATTGGGAAGCGTTGGCTCAAGTTGTATAATGAATTGTGAAAGTATAATTGGTAATTGAACCTTATAGAGCATTGGCTCCAGTTGTGAAATGAGTTGGGAAGTAAAAGTGTAAAAGAGAACAGAATTATTATTTTGTCTCCCTTGCTGGGATGTTGTTTCTTTTAATTCTATCTCCCTTGTCGAAATGTTGATGCTTTTGATATTGTTTTCTTGCCGGGATTTGATTGTCAAACTATTTCTCTTTTGTCGGTATTTTATTGCAATTTTATTCATTTCCTTTCCTTATTGTTTGTGATTGTTGTTTGGGTGAGGAAGATTGTTAAAGCACGAAGGGTGATGCCGTGTATTGTTTTGGTGATAGAGTGTTAAAGCACGAAGGGTGATGCCGTGTATGATTTCATGAGGAAGAGTGTAAAGTACGAAGGGTGATGCCGTGGCGCACGATGTATAATTCCATGCCGATTATATTGATTTTATGGTGAGGATGAGAGTAAATCACGAAGAGTGATGTCGTACAGTTTATATTGATTCTTATGGTGAGGACGAGAGTAAAAGCATGAAGGGTGATGCCGTGCACTTGTTTGATTTCTGATTCTTGTTGATAATTAAGTTATGGCGTTCCTTATATTTACTTGTTGTCCTTCTGTTATCATCTGATAGTTCCCCGCAACATGTTTCCCCCTCCTATCCTTAACTGTACATTCCTACTTTTCTTTTCTGTTGTATATGATTTAACTACACATGTTATTTGGTAGTCTCGTAGGCACTTACCAGCGTATGGGGTTGGTTACGCTGATACTACACTCTGCACTATGTGCAGATCCCGGTACTGAAGCATACAGACCATAGTTTTGGGTGGCTGCTTCAGTCCATTCGAAGATCCAAGGTAGTCCTGTAGGCGTCCGCAGGCCCTGGCATCTCCCTCTATCCTTTAATCCTGCTTCATTTATGTAATTCAGAAATAGTGTAGCATTTATTTTTTGGACCTTGCTTTTACATTCATAGACTGTCTGTGAAGTTGTGACACCAGTTCTGGATAGTCTTTGTTGAAGAAATGTATTGTAAATATTTAAATGGTTTTATTTGTTCCTTCCGTTTGTTTAAATTTCGATGTTTATAAACTGTTAGTTCATAATTGTAAACGATTAAAAATGAGAAAAAGGTAAATTGATCAAACAGTTGGCTTGCCTAGCTTATATTAGTATGCGCCATCATGAATCCCGAGGATGGGAAATTCGGGTCGTGAAAATATTGCATGCAAGTTCCAAATGACATAACGGAGCTATACCAACTCACGAAATCCCAATCCAAGCACGATATCAACAAAGTCAACTCCCAATCAAACCTCTCAACCTTCCAAACTTTCAATTTTCCAACTTTCGACAAAATGCATCAAATCAGCCTACGGACCTCCAAATCAAAATACAAACCTACGCCCAAGTCCAAAATGGCCATACAAATTTATTGGAATCATAAAAATACCATTCCGGGGTCGTCTACACAAAAGTCAAACTCCAGTTAACTCTTAACACTTAAACTTCCAACATAAGAATCACTTTTTCAAATCAATCCCGAATCACCCAAAAATCGAATCCGACCATACACGCAGGTTATAATACATAATACAAAGCTACTTGAGTCCTTAGGACAATGAACACGGCGTTAATTCTCAAAATGACCGGCTGGATCGTTATACCAAGTCATCATCATCAACTCCATCTTTATCATCATCGTCATTATTGGCCTCCTCTTCGGGCTGCTCTGGCACGGGTCTGAATGCTCGAGGGTGTTCACATATCCATCCACAGGCAACCTTTGGCCCTCACCAATCCCAACCAGACACTGGGCATAAGCATTAAGTGGATATTGATCATTCACTGTTGGGGGCTCCTCTGGAGTAGCTGGTCGCCTACCAATTTGAAAGTGCAAGTCGAAGATCCCAGAGAATTGGGCCACGAAACTATCATCACAATCCTGATGCTCGTCACCGGTAAGTGCAGACCTATCATCATCTTCTTTTGCACGTATGCTCTATATTTCTGTCCCTCGGAATACCGCAAGAATGATCATGTCAAATTTCGGCTCCTCATCTACCTCCTCCTTTATCAGGTATTGGATTAGTATAGATATGTGATTTTTTACACTTCCCAAGATTTTTATATTTTAGCATGTAAATATTTAGTTTAGGCCTAATATCTTTATTTCAACTAATTTTGACCCTTTTTCTTTATTTCGTCACAAAAATAAAAATTACAAAAATATTATTTTATATACTTTTCGTAAAACTAAAAAATATACAAAAAAATAGTATTGATTATTTTCATTTTTAACTATTTACTACTAATTAGATAATTAGCATTTTTGGTTTATTACACACAAAAAAAGAGTCATGCTTTTAGATACTAGTTATATTTAATTTTTTGTAAATATCGGGTAATAGTGTTTTGCCCTACGATTTTGATTTAGGTATAGTATCTAATTTTCCTATTTATTACTTTAAAAAGAAATTTATGCAAAAAAAAAAAAAAAAAAAA
>MU666012.1:0-47413 GCA_026770625.1 Nicotiana glauca | reverse complement strand
CTGACTCATTATTTTTAGATTTGTGATCGTACCTTTGATTGTCTGATCTTGACCGTGAGTCCTTCCACGCAGGTCCCATATACGGCTCGTACCTATTTCCGCACGTCTCGAACTTACTTTTTCTTCTTTTTGGGTTCTTGAAATTGTATCCTCTTCAATCCGTAGCTTCGTGTTGTACCTGTTATAAATATCATTCCACGTTGTAGTAGGGAATTCTCGAAGGCTTTCCTTGAGTTTCCTCGTAGCCTCCGAGCTTCTTTCATTCAAATTGCTCGTGAATGCTATAGTTGCCCAATTGTCAGGTACACACGGTAAAGTCATTCTTTCCATAGACCTCGCAAATTTGAAAAAGGCGTAGTTGCTTTAGGCGCGTAATTTAAATTATTTTCCTAAACTCGGGTGCGTATTTATGTGACCCAAATCCAAATCTCAACAACGTTATATAAAATGTATCGTGGACCACGGGTACATTTATGTGACGTGGTTCGAAGACATGTTTTATATGAAGTTGAATCTTTCATAAAAATAATAATTAAATAAAAGCGGTTAATAAGTAAAAATTGTACCATAGGATAAAACATGTATTAAAATAAGATAATAGGCCAATTATGATAGTTTAAGTGACCGTGCTAGAACCACAGAATTCGGGGATGCGAAACACCTTCCCTCGGGTTAACATAATTCCTTATTCAGAATTTCTGGTTCGCAGACTTCACAAGAAAAGTCAAATTTTCCTAGATTTAGGGTTAAAATAAACCGGTGACTTGGGACACCAATTAAACTATCCCAAGTGGCGACTTTAAATTGGATAAATAATTCTATTTCGAATAATGTCACTTAAATTGGAAAAACTCTCTTATACACTATCTTTCGGGGTAGTGTGTAAAAAAGGAGGTGTGACAGTTAGCATATTTGCAAAGAACAATATATCCTCCAGATTTGCTCCTCCTCACCTATGCCATAGTGTATCAAATGACCCACATTAACCTTTAGGCATGTTATCATGAAATATAGCACGCACACCCTCTTGTTGATACTTAATTTTGCCCTCATGGTTATCCATTTAACCTTTGTGGGTTGGTGTGTGTATATATATATATATATATATATATATATATATATATATATATATATATATATTAGGTATTATTTAAGCATCAATTTACCACCTTCATGGCACTTTTAAAATTATTATCAAGAAGATGCACAAAGAAAATAATTTTTTACCAATATTATAAGTTTTAAAAAAACTTAATTCTAGCATTTATAAGTGATAAATAACGTATTTATGATTTCCATCTCATTAATTATTAGTCATTTATATGTTTATAATACTATATGCATATGTTATAATATTTTACATCGCTTTATACAAATGCATTTTCATTTTTATATTATTTACATATTATTTGCAATAATAACCTATATTTGTAACAATTATATTTATCATGCTATTTATGTCAAAATGGCTTTTTTTTTTATTTACATTTTTACTATTATATAATACTATTTTAAAAGTGTTGATTTTGAAAATAGCATTTTTATCATTTTGTACCCATTTTATTGAATTTATTTTGATTCTCTTTCATCTTTTTAAAATAATGACCTAATTAAGCCAATTTTCGGACTATACAAGCCCAAAAAGCACCTGACCCAAAAACCTCAAACCAACACCCACAACCCAGTACCCTTTAACCCGTCTATGACCCGTTATACGCCCGCTTCGCCCTTAAAATATCAGTCGTTGATCTCTTACGATCAATGCACAACAACGCCCTGCTCTTCCTTATATCAAGTTACGACCCCAAATTTAACTAATCGTGATGGCACCTAACCCAACCCGCTAGGTAAGCCATTTTAGCAATAATCCTACTTCAAATAAGTTTTACTGAGAAAATAATGATGAAACAATTGAACTCTTATAAAACTTTTCAAGGACTGGTAGAACAAATCATGAGCTTCTAAAACTTAGAGTTTACAAAGCTGGTATGAAATAAATACATCATCTGTTCGAAACGTATATAAACAGATTTATAAATCTAAAGTTACCAAGTACAAGAGGCAGCTATAACCAGAATGCATGTACGTCACCAATGTTATCTCCCTCCACTCGCAGCAACATCAACTCCAGAATCTGCACGCAAGGTGCAGAATTGTAGTACGATTACAACCGACCTCATGTATAAGTAACAAACCTAACCTCAGGTTGAAAGCAATAAAGAGCTTGGACAACGGTTAGAGTCCAACATCAATAGCGAAGAACAACTCGTAACAAGATAATAAAAGCGAAACAAGTAATAACTCAAAGATATGATACTCAACTCGTTCACAATAACGCAAATATAGGCATGCTTTTCAGGTATAACAGTAAACCCCGAATCTTTCACCAAGATCACCAAAATATGAGTAAATTCAGAAATATGTTATTTTTCCCAAAAACATTCAACAACATATAACATATTTCATTCTTATATGGGATGAGAAAAACATATATCTATGCCTACATGTCAACGTGCATGTGAAAACATAAATGTCACAAAAATGTGTAGCATGAGAAAATACATCTCTATGCATGTATATAAAGTATGCATGTCAAATACCATGCATCATAGTGAGGAACTCGTGTACTCACACTCTTAGTGTACTCAATCTCACTGTCTCACACTCTCACTCATCACGCTCCATTAATCAGTATACTCAGTCACTCAACACGGTACAGTACCTGCGCTTCTTGCAAATATGTCATACTCCGGATGGGTGGATCCTGCCCAAGCACTAATATAAAACCTACAGCGACGCACAGCCCAATCCCATCATGAATCAATAATAATTGTTGCGGCGTGTAGCCCAATCCCATCATGAGTCAATAATACCTACTGTTGAGTACAACCTGATCCCATCATGAATCAATAATACCTGTTGCGACATGCAGCTCGATCACATCATGAATCAATAATAGTTATTGCAACGTGTAGTCCGATCCCATCATAAATCAATAAAACTTGTTACTACGTGCAACCGATACCACCAATATCACTCACAATCAAGGACTTGGCCTCAACTCAGTCATCAATCTCTCCAATCTCTCGGGCTGACAAATCTCATGTCAATAAGCCCAACCAATGATAACATGATGCGACAACAATGATAACATAGACTGAGATATGATATGCAAATGAATGAATATGACTCAGTATGTAATTGCAATTTAAGCAAATCTCAACTGCAACAATGACCTCAGTGGGTTCAAACAGAATATATATATATATATATATATATATATATATATATATATATATATATATATATAGCCTAAACATGATTTCTAACAAGGATCACATCTCAATTTCTCTAGCACGTATAAATTTCATGGATAGAAACAAGATTAGGTAACTACACAATACCACAAATTCAATTGAGTCATAATTCACACGGTGCACGCCCACACGCCCGTTACCTAGCATGTGCGCCACCTCAACGCCAACACATAACATGTATATTCAGGGATTGATACCCCCAGCACCAAGTTTAGAAGTTTTACTTACCTCGAACAAGCCGAATCCACTACCGAGCAACCAACAATATTCTAGAAATGCCATCTTATGCGTACCGACCTCCCAACAGCTCGAAACTAGCCAAAACAACTCAAGAATATCAAATAATGCCAAAGGAAATAAACTCAATCGATTAAGGTTGAATCGTTAATTAAAAGCCCAAAGTCAACCAAAAGGTCAAACAGGGCCCCACTTCGGAGCACGACGAAAGTCACAAAATCTGCCAACCCATTCTATTACGAGTCCAACCACACAATTCACTCAAATCCGACTTTGAATCGATGCTCAAAACTCAAAAATTCACTTTACAAATTTTAGACAAAATTGCCCCAAATTTCACTTTGAAATCATCGATAAAATGCCGAAAACAAAGATGGATTCATAAAATAAAAAAAAAATCGGGTATAGAACACTTATCCCCAACCATGTGGTAAAAATCTCTTCCAAAATTGCCAAAATTCGAGCTCCCCAACTCAAAGCATGACAAAGTTAGGCTTTTGAATCACTCCATTTAACCTTAGAGTGAAGGAGATATGTTGGTTTCAATATTTGGGAATAGTGCAAATTTTTAAATACGAATACATTGAGAATTTTGTAATTAATCTAAAAAAAATGGGACCCAAATTCTTAGTAAAATGATCATAAATTCCTCATAGATGCCGAACTTAATGATTCCAGCTGCTATGGTTCCAAAATTACGATACAGATCTAATTATTAGACAAAAACAAAAATTGGAGCTCACTTCCTTAATGTGGTACTCTTCATGCGTGAAGAAACAACGTCGAAACATAAAATCGAGCGCGACATAACCCAAACCTATCTGAAACTCACCTCAGCCACTTGAGATCCCATCCGAACACACTAACAAGTCCCATAACATAACATGAACTTATTAATAGCGTCAAATCACGCATAACAACATCAAAATCACAAATTCCACCTCAAATTGAACTTAATGACTTTTGAATCTTTCAACTTCCAAAACCCATGTCGAACCTTATCAAATAAACTCAGAATGAACTCAAATGTTGCACACAAGTCCCAAAATAACATAACGAGGCTATTCTAATTCCCGGAACCACAATCCAAACCCAATATCATCAAAGTCAACTCCCAGTCAAACTTATAAATATTTCAAACCGTCAAATTTCCAACTTTCGCCAAATAGTGCCGATACCTTATAGAAATATCCAAATGCAAATCCGGGTATATGCCCAAGTCCAAAATCACCATCTGGAGTTAACGGGACCATCAAAACTTTGATCCTAGGTCAAGCTCTAAAAAGTCAAATTTGGTCAACTCTTCCAATTTAAAGCTTTCTAGTTGAGAATCATTTTTCCAAATCAATTCCAAATAACCAGAAAATCAAAACCGACGATATACAAAAGTCATAATACACCATATGATGATGCTCAAGACATCAAATAGTTGAATGGAATGCAAATGCTCAAAACGACCGGCTGGGTCATTGCTTTCTCCCATACTTAAACATGCGTTCGTCCTCCAACGTGCCAAAAGTCATTCCAAAGACATCAAACCGCCGTGTAACCTTACCATGCACATACCCGGGGGTGATCCTATGTCGCCCCAATCCATGTAAGGCTGACAATACATCACAACTAAAGATCATTACTTTAACCTTAGTCCGTAAGACTTAGAACCCAATTTCCAATATCCGAAATTCTTTACAAGACCCGAATCACGCATATATACATTGTATGAGTCTGAAAAAGCTGTATCAAGCCATAACCATAAACCAAGATGTAATCACATGATATATACCATAGAAATCACATAATCATATTAATGATTCCCAATCATAGTAGTTGCTCAAAGCAAACTCGATACCGGTAGTAAACCTCATATCAAACTAAATCGCCATAAAAAACGTCGTAAACTGCCGATGATGAAAGAAACATGCAGAAACTCATTATCACTCATTGCATCGACAAGTCATGGAGCTCTCTCACTCGTCCAACTAGAACCAATGCCAAATTCTTAGCCGACTTTCAATATTATTCTTCCAAACATACCATAATCAAAACCAATAGTATCTATTCTAGGTCCAATAACCTTATCTCCTCAAACACAACTTTTCTATTAACACGCCACACCAATACAATCTAAAATGACAACCATGCAATCTGTGCACCAACAAGCAACAATTCAAATGTACTCAAACATGAAAAATGACTCAAATAAGAGAACCATCCTACAAGGTCAACAAGTGCCAAAAAAAGGCAATGTTACAAACTCATAACACATAGTAGAACAAAGACACACGAATCTATCACAAAAGGATCGTATCCCAACATAACCCAACTGCAATGCGTGACCCTATCCAAACACTGGTCCATATGATATACCTCAAGCCACAATGCTAAAAATCAACAACCACGCACAATTTGACATCAAGTACACGAAGTGCATAACCATAATCATGGAGAAGAAAATAACACAATATACCACAACCTGGAAAGACTATAACCAAGGTGCAATCAACCATTACACATCCCAATCACCATCTCGCTCGAATTCCGTTATAAGGCCCAAACATAATCGCACCATGTATGCAAATAACCAACGTATCACAACCGTCCGTAGCATGGAAGAGTAACACATAGAAAATATCATATACAAATCTAATTAATACTAATCGAATGGCATATCCCTCAATAACAGTAGTATGAAGTCTACAAATCTGACCCGATACAGAATACACAACCTTATTGGGCATGTCAATGGGTTCCAAATCAATTCCGGTCATTCCCGAATGGACAAATAGCCCTCCAAAAATCCACAACGACCTAACCATAACACATAGAACCATCGGTCTAACTTTGGACATATCTTAACAGTCCGCAACCCCAAAACAATATGCTTCAGTGACAAATAACAATTCCAATCATCCCATGATTTCTATATACCCATAAAGTGTAATATAACACATATCCAAAAATTTCCTTACTTGAGTCATCCTCGATCTCAACCTCTGAAAGTTAGAACTAATCTACAAGTATGCCTCAGACAAAACTAATATTTAACATATAACCATGAAATCAAATCGTTGATAGCAGGCTCCCCCACTTGGTTAAAAGCCTATGATCAAAACATTCGATAAATCACTAT
The DNA here is from genome assembly GCA_026770625.1 of Nicotiana glauca. Lineage (NCBI taxonomy): Eukaryota > Viridiplantae > Streptophyta > Magnoliopsida > Solanales > Solanaceae > Nicotiana > Nicotiana glauca. The sequence continues at coordinate 40,729 of MU666012.1, read as the reverse complement.
ACCCATACCCTATTACTTCTATAATACCACATTGAGATTCAATTAAATTCTTCACAAAATCATGCAACGCCAACCGTAAAAAACCTTAAATTATTCGCTAAGCTTGTATTCATCCCCTTGATAGTCAAGTCAACCTCCTCAACTGATCCAAACCAAATCGCAACACACATAATGCATTGGTTGCAAGAAACTCTCCACACAACCATCATAAGGGTCACACATTCATAGATTACCTTGCAGGTGATAACCCATCTACTTAGCCTAAAACTGACATCTCTCTATACCTTTTCAAAGCTACAACTACTATGCAATCACTCAATCTTCCTGAGTCTGAACCCATCAACAAGACATGAAAATCTACTTTGTTCCACAAATGAAATAACATGAAAGAATCTCTCAAATAATTGTGATAACCCAAAAAGTCATCACTTGTTTTAGAAATAAATTTAGTATTCTAAGGCCTAAAAACCTCCCTTTTACCTCACCTTGATTTGTATACGTGGTCCAGATCCATATCCGAAAGGCCTTCTATGTGAAAGATGAGAAATAGAAATTTCTAAAGTCAAAAAGTTTGATTTTTTGTTGACTTTGGTCAACATTTTGAGAAAACGGACCCGAATCTGTGTTCCAATGATCCCGGAAGGTCTGTAAGAAAATATGTGACTTGGGCATATGCCCGAAATTGAATTTCGAGGTCCCCAGCACGAGAAATAAATTTTTAAAGAAAATTATTTTTCGAAAAATATGTGAGTTTTTGAAAATAAAATGTGTTTGAAATTTGATGGTATCTGGCTCGTATCTTTGTTTCGGAGCTCGGTATAGGTATTATATATGATTTAAGATGAGTTTGTGCAATTTGGTAAGAAACGGACTTGAAATAACGTGAATCAGACCTTATTTGAGGAAATTGGAAATTTGATGTTCTTAAGTGATTTCATTATTTTGATGCTAGATTCATAGTTGTTGATGTTATTTTGGTGGTTGAAATGCAAGTTCAAGTACGTATGATATTTTTAGGTTGGTGCGCATGTTTGGTTTGGAGCCCCGAGGGTTCGGGTGAGTTTTGGATAGGCCACGAGGTGAAATTTGAACTTAGAAAATTACAGGTTTTCAGCTGGTATGATCACGCCTGCAGGCTTCGCAAATGCGAGCCCGCAAATGCAAACAATGCGTTGCAAATGTGAACATGGCATGGGCTGTCCTCGATCGCAAATGCGATCAATGTATCGCAAATACGAAGGGGCCAGAGTCACAAATGCGGTTGTTTCCTCGCAAATGCGAAGATAGCCTGGGCTGGCCTCGATCGCAAATGCGAAGACTATAGGATTTTTTTGTCAGGTCACAAATGCGACATATTTTTCGCATTTGCAAAAGTTGTAGTCTGAGTGGTTCACAATTGCGACATCAGAGACCTGTGAAATCCATACTTAGACAAAATTTTAACCCTTTTTCATATCTTCTCAAAACATAAACACTCTAGGGGAATTTTTCAATCCTTAATACCTTTTCACATGATTTAAACTCAAAATCAATGATTTTTATGGGGAAATTTGGGTATTTTGGATAGAACTTAGGTTTTTTCAAATTTTTGGGATTTGGACCTCGATTTGAGTCTGACTTCAAAACAAATTATATATTTGAGTTCATAAGTGAATGGGTAGTCGTGTTTTGGTTCGAACATCGGGTTTTGACCATGTGGGCCGGGGATCAATTTTTGACTTTTTTGGGAAAAAATTTAAAAAACTTATTTTCATGCACTAGAATTGGTTCATTTAGCATTTATTGATGTAATTAAGTAACTTGTGACTAGATACGAGCGAATTGGTGGTGGAATCAAGAGGTAATGCGATAGTTGAGGCTTGGACTATGTTCGTGGCATCGAGGTAAGTGTTTGGTTTAACCTTAGCTTGATGGATTAGGAATTGGGTCCTCTTTGCTATGTATTATTTGTTGAGTACGACGTATAGGCATAGTGATGAGTATCTATACGTTGGTGTCAAGAATGGCCGTGAGTCTTATGTTGTGATTAATATGACTCTGTTATATTATTCATGTTTAATGTGGTGATTGCTATTGTTGAACAAGGTTTGTGGAAAGAATATTGGTATTTGTGTATTGAAAAGCATTGGCTCAAGTTGCTAGGTGATTTGTGAAAGTATAATTGGCAATTGAACCTTATAGACCATTGGCTCAAATTGTGAATCAAGTTGTGAGATATATGGGAAAATGAGAAAATGCTTATGGTATTGATCCCTTGCGGGGACGTTGTTTCTTTTAGTGTCGTTCCCTTGTCGGGATATTATGGTTTTGATATTGTTTCCTTGCCGGAATTTTATTGTGACTCATTTATTCCTTGCCCTTATTGTTTGTGGTTGTTGTTTGGGTGAGCAAGAGTGTAAGGCACGAAGGGTGATGCCGTGCATTTTTTTGGTAAGAGAGTGTTAAATCATGAAGGGTGATACCGTGAATTAGATTGTGAGGAAGAGTGTGAAGCACAAAGAGTGATATTGTGCCGTACGATGAACCATTCCATGCCGATTATATTGATTTTATGGTAAGGTTGAGACTAAAAGCACGAAGGGTGATGCTGTGCATTTTATATTAATTTTTTGGTGAGGATGAGAGTAAAAGAACGAAGGTGATGCCATGCACTTGTTTGATTTTTTGATTCTTGTTGATAATTGAATTGTGGTGTTCCATATATTTAACTGCTATCTTCCTGTTGCTATACTATATTTCTGCGCAGCATATTTCTGCCTCCCATCCTTGATTATATATTTTGCTTTTATTTTCTGATGTACATTATTGATCTGCACAGGCTTATTTAGTAGTCTTGTCCTAGCCTTGTCACTAGTTCGCCGAGGTTAGGCTAGGCACTTACCAGCAAATGGGGTCGGTTGTGCTGATAATACACTTTGCACTCTATTGTGCAGATCCCAGTGCTGTAGACTTCAGACCACAGTGAGATTTCTGTTTCTTGTTCATCAGGCGACCCGAGGTAGTCCTACAGGTGTCTGCAGGCTTATGCGTCCCCCTCTATCTATTTTCCTATTTCTTTTATGTAATCCCAGAGACGATATTTTGTTACTTCTTTCAGACCTTTATTTGTAGTGCTCTTGGACAGTTTGTGAAGTTATGACACCAAATCTTGGGTAGATTTGTTATGGAATTGTATTAGCAGTATTATTAAGTTTATAATTTATCTTTCGGGTTTCTAATTTTTGCTGATTATAAATTGTTGGCTTATAACTGTTAACGAATTTTAAAAAATGGAAACAAAGCAAATAATTCAGTTGGTTGGCTTGCCTAGATTTCACTGGTAAGTGTCATCACGACTCCCGAGGGTGGAAAATTCGAGTCGTGATAAGTTGGTGTCAGAGCTCTAGGTTACATGAGTCTCACAATTCACAAACAAGATTAGTAGAGTCTGAGGGATTGGTATGGAGACGTCTGTATTTATCCCACAGATGCTACACAGTTAGCTAAAACATCACATCTATTCTTCCCTATCGTGCGGTTTGGTTTCCCAATGCTAATCAAATTTCTACTATGTTCTTTCGTAGATGGTGAGAACACCGACTTCCTCAACTGTTGGTCAGCAGACCGAGCCCCCAATAGCAGCTCCCATGAGGGGCAAAGGGCGAGCCGAGACCATGCCACAGGCCGAGGTAGGGGCAAAGCTCAGCCCGGAGCAGTAGCACCAGAGGTACAGCCTCAGGTTGAGTTTGAAAAGGAGGTTCCGGCTCAGACAGCTCCGGTGGGCCCAGCTCAGGTCCTGGAGGGGTTCATTGCTACCCCAGTAATTTAGGATGCTCTGGTCCATCTAGTGGGTCTCAGGGGGAGAGTCAACCAGGCAGGCTTGCTTCCTGTAGCACCAGCCGTCTCTCAGGCTGGAGGAGGGGTCCAGACTCCTGCTACTCGCACTCCGGAGCAGGTGGCTCCCCAGTTTCAGACTCCAGCAGCTCAGCCAGTTGGAGAAATTTAGCCAGGTGTGGTAGCCCAGACCAGTGACAGAGCATCTATGATTGACAATGCCTTGTGGAGATCGGATAGGTTTACTAAGCTCTTCACTGCCACTTTCAGCGGTGCATCTTCTAAGGATCCCCAGGATTATCTAGATAGCTGTCACGAGGTTCTTAGAAACATGGGTATAGTGGAGACCAATGGGGTTGATTTTTCTACTTTTCGCTTATCTGGATCCGCCAAAACTTAGTGGAGAGATTATTATTTGGCTAGACCAGCCGGATCACCATCTTTGACTTGGGAGCATTTTACTCAGCTATTCTTGGAGAAGTTTCCTCCCGTTACCCAGAGCGAGATCTATTGGAGGCAGTTTGAGCACCTCCACCAGGGTTCAATGACTGTTACCCTGTACGAGACCAGGTTTATCGATTTGGCTCGTCATGCTCTACTTATATTTTCCACTAAGAGAGAGAGTGGGCAGGTTCATTGAGGACTTATCCAGCCCATTCGACTTTAGATGGATAAGGATACGGGGAGTGAGATTTCTTTCCAGGAGGCTGCCAATGTGGCCAGGAGAGTTAAGATGTTTTTGTCACATGGAGGTGGTCAGGGGTCTGACAAGAGGCCTCATCATTCAGGTAGATTGTGCCTCATCTGGAGGCAGGTATTCGTATGGTAGAGGCTATCCTCCTAGGCCTTTTCAGTCTGTGCTTGAGATTTCTCACGGTGCTTCAGGTGGTCGTGGTTCATACATGCAGTATTCTAATCAGCAATCCTCCAGTGCACCGTAATCTCTTATTAGTGCACCACCCCTGTAGAGTTTTCAGGGTGGCCATTCTGGTCATTAGGGTCAGCAGTCTCAGTAGCCAAGGACTTGTTATACTTGTGGTGATACGGGTCACATTGCTAGATTTTATCCTCGAGCATCGGGCAGCTTACATCATCCGAGTTCCCGTGCCATGGTTCCAGCACCGAGTATTCCACAGCCCGCCCAGCCAGCCAGAGGTGGGGGTAGAGGTGCTAGAGGTGGAGGTAAAGGTGCTAAAGGTGGAGCTCATGCCGCTAGAGATGGAGGCCAGCCAACAGCAGGCCATCCCAGAGATATAGTCCAGGGTGGTGGGGCCCAGCCCCAAATTTATGCTCTTCCAGCCAGGCCGGAGGCTGAGGCTTCCGATGCATTTATCACAGTTACGGTTCTAGTTTGTAGTATGGATGCTTCAGTGCTACTTGATCCCGGATCTACGTACTCCTGTGTGTTATCTTATTTTGCATCGTATCTAGTCATGCCTAGTGATTCCTTGAGTGCTCCTATTTATGTGTCTACACCAGTAGGTGATTCTTTTATGGTAGATCAAGTACACCGTTCATGTATAGTTGTGATTGGGGGTCTTGAGACTCGTGTAGATTTACTTCTTCTGGACATGGTTGATTTCGATGTCATATTGGGGATAGATTGGTTATCACCTTACCACACTATCTTGGATTGTCATGTCAAGACGGTGACCTGAGCCTTACCGGGTCTACCTCGTTTAAAGTGGATAGGGACTCCTGGTCATTCTACCTGTAGTGTTATATCATATATGAAGGCTCGGCATATGGTCGAGAAGGGGGTTTTGGCCTATTTGGCCTATGTTTGTGGTTCTAGTGCTGAGGTTCCTTCTATCGATTCTGTGCCTGTTGTTCGTGAGTTTCTTGAGGTATTTCCTTTAGACCTGCTAGGTATGCCACCCGATAGTGATATTGAATTCTGCATTGATTTGGCACCGGGCACTCAGTCCATTTCTATTCCGGCGTATCGTATGGCCTCGCTTGAGTTGAAAGAGTTAAAGGAGCAGTTGCAACACTTTCTAGCTAAGGGCTTTATTAGACCCAATGTCTCGCCGTGGGGTGCGCCTGTGTTGTTTGTCAAGAAGAAGTACGGATCTATGAGAATGTGTATAGATTATCGGCAATTATACAAGGTCACAATCAAGAATTAGTACTCGTTGCCGAGGATTAATGATTTGTTCGACCAGTTTTAGGGTGCCCAAGTGTTTTCTTAGATCGACTTGAGATCTGGCTACCATCAGTTGAGGATTAGGGCATCCGATGTCCCTAAGGCGGCTTTCGACACTCGGTACAGGCAGTATGAGTTCTTCGTGATGTCATTCGGGTTGACAAATGTCCCAGCAGCTTTTATGGATCTGATGAACCGAGTGTTCAGGCCTTAGGATTCATTCGTGATCGTCTTTATAGATGATATTTTGATCTATTCCCGCAGCAGGGAGGAGCATGAGCGGCATCTTAGAATGGTTCTTGAGAATCTTAGAGATAGTTAGTTGTATGCTAAGTTTTCAAAGTGTGAGTTCTGGTTGAGTTCATTTTCTTTCTTGGGTCATGTGGTTTTAGCAGAGGGTATTCAGGTAGATCTAAAGAAGATAGAGGCAATCAAGAACTGGCCTCGACCCACATCAGCGATCCGGAGTTTCTTGGGTTTGGCAGGCTATTTCGTCGGTTCGTAGAGTGGTTTTCATCTATTGCAGCCCTGATGACCTGGTTGACCTAGAAGGGTGCCTTGTTCAGATGGTCAGATGAGTGTAAGGCGAGCTTTCAAAAGCTCAAGACAGCTTTAACTACGTCACCAGTGTTGGTTTTGCCCACAGGTTCAGGGTCTTACACAGTTTATTGTGATGCATCTCGTATTGGACTTAATGTGGTGTTGATACAGGATGACAAGGTCATTGCCTATGCTTCACGGCAGTTGAAGATTCATGAGAAGAACTATCCGGTTCATGATTTGGAGTTAGCAGCCATTGCTCACGCGTTTAAGATTTGGAGGCATTATCTGTATGGCGTGGCATATGAGGTGTTCACGGATCACAAGAGTCTGCAGTACTTATTCAAGCAGAAGGAGCTAAACTTGAGGTAGAAAAGGTGGTTGGAGTTGTTGAAAGACTATAATATCACCATCTTATTTCATCCTGGAAAGGCCAATATGGTGGCCGATGCTACGAGTAGGAAGTCAACCAGTATGGGCAGTCTTGCTTATATTCCGATAGGTGAGAGACCTCATGCGTTGGATGTTCAAGCTTTGGCCAATCAGTTCGTGAGGTTTGATGTTTCTGAGCCGAACCATGTGCCAGCTTGCACAGTCGCTCGTTATTTTTTGGATCGTATCCGAGATCGGCAGTCTGATGATCCTCATTTATGTGTCCTCAGAGACACGGTGCAGCACGGAGATGCCAAGCAGGTCACACTAGGAGATGATGAAGTTTTGAGGATGCAGGGTCATATTTTTCTGCCTAATATGGATGGACTTCGAGAGTTGATTCTAGTGGAAGCCCATAGTTCCTGGTACTCTATTCATCTGGCGCCGCCAAGATGTATAAGGATTTACGGTAGCATTATTGGTGGAGGAGAATGAAGAAAGACATTGTCGTGCATGTGGCTCGGTGTTTGAATTGTCAGCAGATTAAGTACGAGCATCAGAGGCCTAGTGGTGTGTTCCAGAAGCTTGATATCCCTACGTGGAAGTGGGAGCGTATCACTATGGAATTCGTTGTTGGACTCCCGCAGACTCAGAGGAAGTTCGATGCAGTGTGGGTTATTGTTGATAGGCTGACCAAGTCAGCACATTGCATTCCTGTGGCAGTCTCCTATTCTTCCAAGAGGTTAGCTGAGATCTATATCCGGGAGATTATTCATCTTCATGGTGTGCCTGTGTCTATAATCTCAGACCGAGGTACGCAGTTTATCTCACATTTTTGGAGAGCAGTTCAGTGAGAGGTGGGCACACAGGTTTATTTGAGCACAGCGTTTCATCCTCAGAAGGACAGTTAGTCCTAGCGGACTATTCAGATTTGGGAGGATATGCTCCGAGCTTATGCCATTGATTTTGGAGGCTCCTGGGATCAGTTCTTGCCTTTAGCGAAGTTTGCCTACAACAACAGCTACTAGCCGAGTATTTAGATGGCTCCTTATGAGGCTTTATATGGTTGGTAGTGTCGGTCGCCGATTGGATGGTTTGAGCTGGGGGAGGCTCGGGTGTTGGGTACGGATCTAGTGCAGGATGCCTTGGACAAAGTCATGATCATTCAAGATAGGCTTCGTACAGCTCAGTCCAGGCAAAAGAGTTATGTCAACCGTAAAGTTTGTGATTTGACATTCATGGTCGGTGAGCGGGTATTCTTCGAGTGTCACCGATGAAGGGCGTGCTGAGCTGTTATCCCCATCATTTCCCTGACTCAGGTACTTCCTTCTTATGTTCGTTCGAGGACGAACGGTTGTTTTAGAGGTGGAGGATGTGATGACCCAAAAAGTCATCACTTGTTTTAGAAACAAATTTAGTATTTTGAGGCCTAAAATGCTCCTTTTTAACCTACCTTGATTTACGTGCATGGTCCGGACCTATATCCGGAAAGCCTTCTATGTGAAAAGATGAGAAATTGAAATTTTTAGAGTTAAAATTTTGATTTTTTGTTGACTTTGGTCAACATTTTGAGCAAACAAACTCGGATCTGTGTTCCGACGATCCTGGGAGGTCCGTAAGAAAATATGGGACTTGGGCGTATGCTTGGAATAGAATTCCGAGGTCCATAGCCCGAGAAATAAATTTTTAAAGAAAATTACTTTCCGAAAATGTATGAGTTTTTGTAAATAAAATGTATTTGAAATTTGATGGTATCGGGCTCGTATCTTGGTTCTGGAGCCCGGTACAGGTCTTATATGTGATTTAAGATGAGTTTGTGAAAGTTGATAAGAAATGGACTTGAAATGACATGAATCAGACCTTATTTGAGAAAATCGAAAATTTGATGTTCTTAAGTGACTTCATGATTTTGATGCTAAATTCATAGTTGTTGATGTTATTTTGGTGATTTGAATGCAGGAGCAAGTTCGTATAATGTTTTTAGGTTCGTGTTCATGTTTGGTTTAGAGCCCCGAGGGCTCGGGTGAGTTTTTGATCGGCCACAGGGTGAAATTTGGACATAGGAAATTGCAGGTTTTCAGCTGGTATGATCAGGCCTGCAGGCTTCGAAAATGCGAAGCTTGGCTCACAAATGCGATCCCACAAATGCAAAAAATGAGTTGCAAATGCGAACATCGCCTGGGCTGGCCTCGATTGCAAATGCGATCACTGTATCGCAAATGCGATCATTTTATCACAAATGCGAAGGCTACATGATTTTTTTGCTAGGTCGCAAATGCGAGATATTTTTTGCCAGGTCGCATTTGCGAAATTTTAACCCCTTTTCATATCTTCTCAAAACATAAAAACTCTAGGGCGATTTTTCAGAGGCAACTTCTTCTCCAAATCAATTGTAAGTCGTTTTTAGCTAGTTTTTTTCAATCCTTAACATATTTTTACATGATTTCAACTCAAAATCAATTGTTTTCATTGGGGAAATTGGTTGTTTGGGATACAACGTAGTTTTTTCAAATTTTGGGGATTTGGACCTCGATTTGAGGTCCAATTTGAAAACAAATTATATATTTGAGTTCATAAGTGAATGGGTAGTCGGGTTTTGGTTCGAACCTCAGGTTTTGACCATGTGGGCACGGGGTCAATTTTTAATGGGAAAATTTTTAGAAAACTTATTTTCATGCACTAGAATTGGTTCATTTAGCATTTACTGATGTAACTAAGTAACTTGTGACTAGATAGGAGCGAATTGGTGGTGGAATGAAGAGGTAAAGTGATAGTTGAGGCTTGAACTGTATTCGTGGCTTCGAAGTAAGTGTTTGGTCTAACCTTAGCTTGAGTAATTAGGAGTTGGTTCCTATTTTCTATTTGTTATTTTTGAGTACAACATATAGGTATGGTGACGAGTTTCTATACATTATTGTCAATCATGCCCGTGAGTCTTATGTTGTGATTAATGTTACTCTGTTGTATTGTTCTTGTTTAATGTGGTGATTTCTATTGTTGAGCAAGGTTTGTGGAAAGAATATTGGTATTTGTGTATTGAAGAGCATTGGCTCAAGTTGCAAAGTGATTTGTGAAAGTATAATTGGTAATTGAACCTTATAGAGCATTGGCTCAAATTGTGAATCAAGTGGTGAGATAAATGTATAAATGTGAAAATGAGAAAAGGTTTATGGTATTTATCCCTTGCCGGGATGTTGTTTCTTTTAATGTTGTTCCCTTGCCGGGAAGTTGTGGTTTTAATATTGTTCCCTTGTCGGGATTTTATTGTGACTTATTTTGTTCCTTGCCCTTATTGTTTGGGTGAGGAAAAGTGTAAGGAGCGAAGGGTGATGCCGTGTATTATTTTTTGAGGAAGAGTGTAAAGCACAAAGGGTGATGCCGTGCCGCACGATGTTGCCGATTATATTGATTTTATGGTAAGGATGAGAGTAAAAGCACGAAGGTTGATGCTGTGCACTTGTTTGATTTTTCGATTCATGTTGATAATTGAATTGTGGTGTTCCATATATTTAAATGTTGTCTTCCTATTGCTATCTGATATATCCCCGCAGCATGTTTCTCCCTCACATCCTTGACTGTATATTTTTGCTTTTATTTTCCGCTGTACATTATTTATTTAAACAGGCTTATTTGGTAGTCTGGTCTTACCCTCGTCATTACTTCGCTGAGATTAGGCTAGACACTTACCAGCACATAGGGTCGGTTGTGCTGATACTACACTCTGCACTCTTTTGTGCAGATCCTAGTGCTGTAAACTTCGAACGACTATGAGATTTTTGCTTCTTGTTCATCAGGAGACCCGAGGTAGTCCTGTAGGCGCCCGTAGGCCTTGGCATCCCCCTCTATCTATTTTCGTATTTCTTTTATGTAATCCCAGAGGCAATATTTTGTTATTTCGTTCAGACCTTTATTCGTAGTACTCTTAGATAGTGTGTGAAGTTGTGACACCAAATCTTGGGTAGATTTGTTATGGAATTGTATTAGCAGTATTATTAAGTTTACAATTAATCCTTCCGCTTGATAATTTTTGTTGATTATAAATTGTTGGCTTATAACTGTTAACAAATTTTGAAATGGGAAACAAAGCAAATAATTCGGTTGGTTGGCTTGGCTAGCTTTCACTAGTAGGCGCCATCACGACTCCCAGGGGTGGAAAATCCGGGTCGTGACAAAACCCTTCATAACTCAAGACCGTATGGCACATCCATAGAAATCGAGCATCCAATAATCCTTTTAACTTCTCAAGAAAACTCTTCCCCTCACATTCAAACCATCTGAACACATCCCGCAGTCACATCCTACTCATCATGTAGCCTTCCAACTATTCACCGAGCCACCAGCCCTACTTATAGGGATACCACTGGACATAGAAGTGCAAAAGCACATACTCACATAACTGAAACTATTGAGCCTAAGTTGCAGTCCAGACCTGGCCTCGAGTCCTCCAAACTAGACTATCACCAAAAAAAAAAACAAATCTCACACCTCATCCATGGAATCCACAAGCAATCGATGTACAGTTGATACTGAGTGCTCACATGTGCATACGAGTATGTGGAAGGAATTCAAAGATACATGTTTCAAGCTGAATCAGTGTCGCACAATAAGAAAAGAAAGATGGGAAGTTTATCCTAAATTCCTTGTAGCCTCTCAAAGATAGGTGTGGATGTCATTAACGGAAACACATAACACGTATATTCAGGGATTGATACGCTCAGCACCAAGTTTAGAAGTTTTACTTACCTCGAACAAGACGAATCTGCTACCGAGCAAGCCAACAATATTCTAGAAATGTCATCTCGTGCGTACCGACCTCCCAACAGCTCGAAACTAGCCAAAACAACTCAAGAATATCAAATAATGCCAAAGGAAATAAACTCAATCGATTAAGGTTGAATCTTTAATTAAAAGCCCAATGTTAACCAAAAGGTCAAACCAGGCCCGCACCCCGGAACATGACAAAAGTCACAAAATCTGACAACACATTCAATTACGAGTCCAACCACATAAGTTCACTCAAACCCGACTTTAAATCGATGCTCAAAACTCAAAAATTTACTTTATAAAATTTTAGACAAAATCGCCCCAAATTTCACATTGAAATCATCAATAAAATGCCAAAAACGAAGATGGATTTATTAAATATGACAAAACCCGGGTATAGAACACTTATCCCAAACCATGTGGTAAAAATCTCTTCCAAAATTGCCAAAATCCAAGCTCCCCAACTCAAAGTATGACAAAGTTAAGCTTTTGAATCACTCCATTTAACCTTATAATGAAGGAGATATGTTGGTTTCAATATCTGAAACTAGTACAGATTTTTAAATACGAATTCATTGAGAATTTCGTAATTAATCTAAAAAATGGCAACCCAATTCTTAGTAAAATGATCATAAATTCCTCATAGATGCCGTAACTTAATGATTCCAGCTGCTATGGTTCTAAAATTACGATACACATCTAATTATTAAATAAAAACAGAAATTGGAGCTTACTTCCTTAATGTGGTACCATTTATGCTTGAAGAAACGACGTCGAAACATAAAAACGAGCGCGACACAACCCAAACCTATCTAAAACTCCCCTGAGCCACTTGGGACCCCATCCGAACATACTAACAAGTCCCATAACATAACATGGACTTATTAAAGGCATCAAATCATGCATAACAATACCAAAACAACGAATTCCGCCTCAAATCAAACTTAATGACATTTGAATCTTTCAACTTCCAAAACCCGTGTCGAACCTTATCAAATAAACTCAGAATGAACTCAAATGTTGCACACAAGTCCCAAAATAACATAACGAGGATATTCTAATTCCTTGAACCACAATCCGAACCCGATATCATCAAAGTCAACTCCCGGTCAAACTTATAAACATTTCAAACCTTCAAATTTCCAACTTTCGCCAAATAGTGCCGATACCATATAGAAATATCCAAATGCAAATCCGGGTATATGCCCAAGTCCAAAATCACCATCCTGAGCTAATGGAACCATCAAAACTCTGATCCTAGGTCAAGCTCTAAAAATTCAAACTTGGTAAACTCTTCCAACTTAAAGCTTTCTAGTTGAGAATCCGTTTTCCAAATCAATTCTGAATAACCAGAAAACCAAACTTGACGATATACAAAAGTCATAATACACCATTTGATGGTGCCCAAGACTTCAAATAGTTGAATGGAATGCAAATTCTCAAAACGAACGTTGGGTTATTGCTTTCTCCCCTACTTAAACTTGCGTTCGTCCTCCAACGTGCCAAGAGTCATTCCAAAGACATCAAATCGCCGAGTAACCTTACCATGCACATACCCGGGGGTGATCCCACGTCACCCCAATCCATGTAAGCCTGAAAACACATCACAACTAAAGATCATTACTTTAACCTTAGTTCGTAAGCCTTAGAACCCAATTCCAATATATGAAATTCTTTACAAGACCTGAATCTCGCATATATACACTGTATGAGTCTGAAAAGGCTATATCAAACAATAAACATAAACCCAGATGTAATCACATGATATATATCACACAAATCACATACTCATATTAATAATTCCCGATCCTAGTAGTTGCTCAAAGCAAACTTGATACTGGTTGTAAACCTCATATAAAATTAAATCGCAATAAGAATCGTCGTAAGTTGCCGATGATGAAAGAAACATGCAGAAACTCATTATCACTCATTGCATCAACAAGTGATGGAGCTCTCTCACTCGTCCGACTAGAACCAAAGCCAAATTCTTAGCCGACTTTCGATATTATTCTTCCAAACACACCATAATCAAATCCAATAGTATCTGTTCTTGGTCCAATGACCTTATCTCATCAAACACAACTATTCTATTAACATGGCACACAAATACAATATAAAATGAGAACCATGCAGTCTGCAACAAGCAACAATTCAAATGTACTCAAACATGGAAAATGACTCAAATGAGAGAACTGTCCTACACGGTCAACAAATGCCACAAAAAATGCAATGCTATGAACCCATCACACAAGTAGAACAAAGACACACAAATCTATCACAAAAGGATCATATACCAACATAACCCAACTGCAATGTGTGACCCTATCCAAACACTGGACCATATGATATACCTCAAGCCACAATGCTCAAAATCAACAACCACGCACAATTTGACATCAAGTACATGAAGTGCATAACCATAACCATGGAGAAGAAAATAACACAATATACCACAACCTGAATCACAACCATTCGTAGCGTGGAAGACTAACACATAGAAAATATCATATACAAATCAAATTAATACTAATCGAATGGAACATCCCTCAATAATAGCAGTACGAAGTCAACAAATCTAACCCGATATAGAATACACATCCTTATTGGGCATATCAATGGGTTCCAAATCAAATCCGGTCATTCCCGAATGGACAAATAGCCCTCCAAAAATACACAACGACCTAACCATAACACATAGAACAATCTGTCTAACTTTTGCCACATCTTGATAGTCCGCAACCCCAAAACAATATGCTTCTGAGAACTCCCAATCTCCAAATCTACAGAACACATGAATCACCATAGTCGATCCCAACTCCACCACTCAAATGACTAACATATCTCTCATACATAATCATCCCATGAGATATTATTCCCTTGCGCCACATGGCAAAAATTTGAATATCAGTTGTCGATCAACCAGGCGAGTACCCGAATACCAATGAAGCATCCGAAGTCAGAACACAGTACGCCTTCTGAAATATGCACCCTTCCCAGGCAATACCAAATAGTTATAACGTTCATCTAAACATCAAAAACCGTCCATGCTGTTAAAAATTCATGAACCTCCCTCCAAAACCGAATCGCCACCTTGTACATGCAAATCTCAATCCCACAGGACGTACCGTATCTATCATGCCAACATGTGGAAAGCATGAGAATCTGAGTATGAACTCTGATTCACTAGAAGAATACATACCCGATCAGTCAAAAACCTACCACTTGATCTGATCCAGGAGAAAATCACTATATGCAACATGTTCCTCATGCCAGTAGGAAATATCCATCTCAAACCTTGGTAGAACCATCGAGAACTGTTGGAAACCCACATGCATAACAAGCCACCAGAATTGAATCTCTCTAACTCCGTCAAGCCGCACAGGTCTCAAACCCAAGAGTATTTGCCACAAAATACCTGTAGAGACTTACTACATCATAAGTACCAAAAGAACCGATCATATCAATTACCGTGTTGATCCAACATTCTACCAAGCTGTCCTATTTCTCTGAGTTCCTTCCGAATTAACCTTAACTTGACACTTCTTCTGTCCAGAACACCACGATCCTTACCCAAATCTCACCACAAGAGATCCTATCACAAAACAACACCGCCTTAATGCCCATAAGCCGATGCATTCCCTCTTAAGCACCCCAACAGCACCACAACCAAGACACCCACTCTGAAGAGACCTTTTGTTGAATCTAATGGTCTTTCCCTCACCTCCCTAATACTAAACTGCATAATCCATAATGATATAGAAATACCACGTCTCGACACCATCTAATTTAAATCTCTAATTCTAGTCATATACAAATTCAGAAAAATTTCAATTACTACATATAAATTTTGAATCCATTAAAACATTCTCAAGAGTTATCCACTCTACTCAAATCTTTATTGCAGTACCTAATCAGACTAAACGACTTGTGCCCCATTAGGCATTAGCACAACAACACCCAAGAAAGTAACCTCGTCTTAACGCAATCGAGTAAATTCGTACTCTATGCGCTCTATATCAGTCACAAATAACAATTCAAATCATCCCATGATTTCTATATACCCATAAAGTGTAATATAACCCATATCCAAAAATTTCCTTACTTGAGTCATCCTCGATATCAACCTCTGCAAGTTAGAAATAATCTACAAGTATACCTCAGACCAAAACTAATATTTAACATATACCCATGAAATTAAATCGTTGATAGCAGGCTCCCCCAATTGGTTAAAAGCCAATGATCAAAACATTCGATAAATCACAATACCCATACCCTATTACTTCCATAATACCACATTGAGATTCAATTAAATTCTTCACAAGATCATGCAACGCCAACCGTAAAATACCTCAAATTATTCGCTAAGCTTGTATTCATCCTCCTGATAGACAAGTCAACCTCCTCAAGAGACCCATACCAAATTGCAACACACATAATGCACTGGTAGCAAGAAACTCTCCACACAACCATCACAAGTATCATACATTGATAGATTACCTTGCAGGTGATAACACATCTACTTAGCCTAAAACTGACATTTCTCTATACATTTTCAGAGCTACAACTACTATGCAATTACTTAATCTTCCTGCGTCTGAACTCATCAACAAGAGATGAAAATCTACTTTGTTCTACAAATGAAATAACATGAAAGAATCTCTCAAAAACCTTTGATAACCCGAAAAGTCATCACTTATTTTAAAAACAAATTCAATATTCAGAGGCCTAAACACCTCCTTTTTACCTCACCTTGATTTGGTGCGTGGTCCAGACCTATATCCGGAAAGCCTTCTATGTGAAAAGATGAGAAATAGAAATTTCTAGAGTTAAAAATTTGATTTTTTGTTGACTTTCGTCAACATTTTGAGCAAACCGACCCGGATTTGTGTTCCAATGTTCCCGAGAGGTTCGTAATAAAATATGGGACTTGGGCGTATGCCCAGAATTGAATTCTGAGGTCCCCCGCCCGAGAAATAAATTTTTAAAGAAAATTATTTTCTGAAAAATATATGTGTTTTTGAAAATAAAATGTATTTGAAATTTGATGGTATCGGGCCCGTATCTTGGTTTTGGAGCCCGGCACAGGTCTTATATGTATTTAAGATGAGTATATGAAATTTGGTAAGAAACGGACTTGAAATAACGTTAATTAGACCTTATTTGAGGAAATTGGAAATTTGATGTTCTTAAGTGATTTCATGATTTTGATGCTAAATTCATAGTTGTTGATACTATTTTGGTGATCCGAATGCACGATCAAGTCCGTATGATATTTTTAAGTTGGTGTGCATGTTTTGTTTAGAGCCCTCGGGTGAGTTTTAGATAGGCCACGGGGTAAAATTTGAACTTAGGAAATTGCAGGTTTTCAGCTGGTATGATTAGGCCTACAGGTTTTGCAAATGTGAAGCTTGGCTCGCAAATGCAAGCCCGCAAATGCAAACAATGCATTGCAAATGCGAACATGGCATGGGTAGGCCTCGATCACAAATGCGATCATTGTATCGCAAATGCGAATGGGCCAGAGTCGCAAATGCGGTTGTTTCCTCCAAATGCGAAGATGACCTGGGCTGGCCTCGATCACAAATGTGATCAATTTATCGCAAATGCAAAGGCTACAGGAATTTTTTGCCAGGTCGCAAATCTGACATATCTTTTGCATTTGCGAAAGCTGCAGTCTAAGTGGTTTGCAATTGCGAACACTTGTCACAATTACGATATCAGATACTTGTGAAATCCATACTTAGACGAAATTTTAACGCTTTTTCATATATTCTCAAAACATAAACACTCTAGGGCGATTTTTCAATCCTTAACATCTTTTTACATGATTTAAACTCAAAATCAATGATTTTCATGGGGAAAATTGGGTGTTTTGGGTAGAACATAGGTTTTTTCAAATTTTGGGAATTTGGAACTCGATTTGAGTTTGATTTCAAAACAAATTATACATTTGAGTTCGTAAGTGAATGGGTAGTCGTGTTTTGGTTCAAACATCGGGTTTTGACCAGGTGGGCCCAGGGTCGATTTTTGAATTTTTGGGAAAAACTTTAGAAAACTTATTTTCATATACTAGAATTGGTTCATTTAGCATTTATTGATGTAATTAAGTAACTTGTGACAAGATACGAGGGAATTGGTGGTGGAATCAAGAGGTAAAGCAATAGTTGAGGCTTGAACTGCGTTCGTGGCATCGAGGTAAGTGTTTGGTCTAACATTAGCTTAAGGGATTAGGAATTGGGTCCTATTTACTATGTGTTATTTGTTGAATATGACGTATAGGCATGATGACAAGTATCTATACCTTGGTGTCAAGTATGCCCCTGAGTCTGATGTTGTGATTAATGTGACTCCGTTGTATTGTTCATGTTTAATGTGGTGATTGCTATTGTTGAGCAAGGTTTGTGGAAATAATATTGGTATTTATGTATTGAATACATTGGCTCAAGTTGCAAAGTGATTTGTGAAAGTATAATTGGCAATTGAACCTTATAGAGCATTGGCTCAAATTGTGAATCAAGTTGTGATATAAATGGGAAAATGAGAAAAGGTTTATGGTATTGATCCCTTGCTGGGAAGTTGTTGCTTTTAGTGTTGTTCCCTTGCCGATATGTTGTGGTTTGGATATTGTTTCCTTGCCGGGATTTTATTGTGACTCATTTATTCCTTGCCCGTATTGTTTGTGGTTGTTGTTTGGGTGAGCAAGAGTGTAAGGAACGAAGGGTGATGCCGTGCATTGTTTTGGTAAGAGAGTGTTAAAGCATAAAGGGTGATGTCATTTATTAGTTTTGTGAGAAAAGTGTAAAGCATGAAGAGTGATGTTGTGCCACACGATGTACCATTCCGTGCCTATTATATTGATTTTATGGTAAGGATTAAAGTGAAAGCACGAAGGGTGATGCAGTGCATTTTATATTGATTTTTTGGTGAGGATTAGAGTAAAAGCACGAAGGATGATGTCGTGCACTTGTTTGATTTTCCAATTCTTATTGATAATTGAATTATGGTATTCCATATATTTAACTGTTGTCTTCCTGTTGCAATCTGATATTTCCCCACGGCATGTTTCCCCCTCCCATCCTTGACTGTATATTTCTGCTTTTATTTTTTGTTGTATATTATTTATCTGCACAGGCTTATTTGCTAGTTTGGTCCTAGCCTTGTCACTAGTTCACCGAGGTTAGGCTAGGCACTTACTAGCACATGGGGTCGGTTGTGCTGATACTACACTCTGCACTCTTTTGTGCAGATCCCAGTGCTGTAAACTTCAGACCACAGTGAGATTTCTGCTTCTTGTTCATCAGGCGACCAGAGGTAGTCCTGCAGGCGTACGCAAGCCTGTGCGTCCCCCTCTATCTATTTTCCTATTTATTTTATTTAATACCAGAGACAATATTTTGTTATTTCTTTCAGACCTTTATCTGTAGTACTCTTAGACAGTTTGTGAAGTTATGACACAAAATCTTGGGTAGATTTGTTATGGAATTGTATTAGCAGTATTATTAAGTTTACAATTAATCCTACCGGTTATTAATTTTAGTTGATTATAAATTGTTGGCTTATAACTGTTAACGAATTTTAAAAATGGAAACAAAGCAAATAATTCAGTTGGTTGGCTTGCCTAGCTTTCACTAATATCATCACTATTCCCGAAGGTGGGAAATCCGGGTTGTGATAAGTTGGTATCAAAGCTCTAGGTTACATAAGTCTCACAATTCACACACAAGCTTAGTAGAGTCTGAGGAATCGGTACAGAGACGTCTGTATTTATCCCACAAAGGCTACAGAGCAGCTCCCACGAGGGGCAGAGGGCGAGCTGAGGCCGTGCTAGAGGCTGAGGTACGGGCAGAGCTCAGCCCGGAGCAGTAGCACCAAAGGTGAAGCCTCAGGTTGAGTTTGACAAGCAGGTTCCAGATCAGACAACTCCGGTGGGCCCAGCTCAGGTCCTAGAGGGGTTCATTGCTACCCAGTACTTTAGGATGCTCTGTTCCATCTAGTGGGCCTCATGGAGAGTGTGACCCAAGAAGATTCGCTTCCTGTAGCACCAGCCGTCTCTCAGGCTGGAGGAGGGGCCCAAACTCCTGCTACTCGTACTTCGGAGCAGGTGGCTCCCTAGTTTTAGATTCCAGCAGCTCAGCCAGTTGGAGCAGTTTAGCCGGGTGTGGTAGCCTAGACTGATGACAGAGCCTCTATGATTGATGATGCCTTTTTGAGATCAGATAGGTTTACTAAGCTCTTCACTGCCACTTTCAGCGGTGCATCTTCTAAGTATCCCCAGGATTATCTACATAGTTTTCACGAGGTTCTTAAGAACATGGGGATAGTGGAGACATATGGGGTCGATTCTGCTCCTTTTTGCTTATCTGGATCCGCCAAGACATGGTGGAGAGATTATTGTTTGGCTAGACCAGCCGGATTACCAGCTTTGACCTGGGAGCATTTTCCTCAGCTATTCTTGGAGAAGTTTCCTCCCGTTACCCAGAGAGAGATCTATTAGAGCCAGTTTGAGTACCTCCTGCAGGGTTCCATGAATGTTACCCTGTACAAGACCAGGTTTATCGATTTGGCCCGTCATGCTCTACTTATACTTCCCATTAAGAGAGAGAGAGAGAGAGAGAGAGAGAGAGAGAGAGAGAGAGAGAGAGGAGGTTCATTGAGGGACTTATCCAACCCATTCGACTTTAGATGGCTAAGGAGACAGGGAGTAAGATTTCTTTCCCGGAGACAGCCAATGTGGCCAGGAGAGTTGAGATGGTTTTGTCACAGGGAGGTTGTCAGGGGTCTGACAAGAGGCCTCGTCATTCAGGTAGATTCAGTGGTGCCTCATCTGGAGGCAGGGATTCGTATGGTAGAGGCCATTCTCCTAGTCCTTTTTAGTCAGTGGTTGAGATTTCTCATGGTGCTTCAAGTGGTCGTGGTTCTCACATTCAGTATTCTAATCAATAATCCTCCGGTGCACCACCATCTCTTATTGGTGCACCGCCGCTCTAGAGTTTTCAAGGTGGCCATTCAGGTCGTTAAGGTCAGCAGTCTTAGTAGCCGAGGACTTGTGATGATACGGGTCACATTTCTATATTTGGTCCTCGAGTATCGGGTAGCTTACAACATCCGAGTTCCCGTACCATGGTTCCAGCACCAAGTGTTCCACAGCCCGCCCAGCCAGCCAGAGGTGGGGGGTAGAGGTGCTAGAGGTGGAGTTTAGGCTGCTAGAGATGGAGGCCAGCCAGTAGCAGGCTATCCTAGAGATGTAGTCCAAGGTGGTGGGGCCCAACCCCAATTTTATGCTCTTCCAGCCAGGCTGGAGGCTGAGGCTTTCGATGCAGTTATCACAACTACGATTCTGGTTTGTAGTAGGGATGCTTCAGTGCTAGTTGATCCAGGATCTACATACTCCTATGTGTCATCTTATTTTGCACCATATCTTGTCATGCCTAGGGATTCCTTGAGTTCTCCTATTTATGTGTCTACACCGGTAGGTGATTCTTTTATGGTAGATCAAGTCCATCATTCATGTATAGTTGGGATTGGGGGTCTTGATACTCGTGTAGATTTGCTTCTTTTGGACATGGTTGATTTCGATGTCATATTGGGGATGGACTAGTTATCACCTTACCACGCTATCTTGGATTGTCATGCCAAGACGATGAACTTAGCCTTACCGGGAACTACCTCGTTTAGAGTGTAGAGAGACTCCTGGTCATTCTACCCATAGTGTTATCTCGTATACGAAGGCTCGACGTATGGTCGAGAAGGGGTGTTTGGCCTATTTGGCCTATGTTTGTAATTCTAGTGCTGAGGTTCCTTCTATTGATTCTGTGCCTGTTGTTCGTGAGTTTCTTGAGGTATTTCCTTCAGACCTACCGGGTATGCCACCCGACAGGGATATTGACTTCTGTATTGATTTGGCACCTGACACTCAGTCCATTTCTATTTCGCCGTATCGTATGGCCCCGCCTGTGTTAAAAGAGTTAAGGGAATAGTTACTAGACTTGCTTGATAAGGGCTTCATTAGGCCCAGTGTGTCATCGTGGGGTGCGCCGGTGTTGTTTGTCAAGAAAAAGTACGGATTGATGAGAATGTGTATACATTACCGGTAATTGAACAAGGTCACAATCAAGAATAAGTACCCGTTGCTGAGGATTAATGATTTGTTCGACCAGCTTTAAGGTACCCAAATGTTTTCTAAGATCTACTTGAGATCTGGCTACCATCAGTTGAGGATTAGGGTATCCGATGTCCCTAAGATAGCTTTTCGCACTCAGTAGTGGCATTATGAGTTCTTGGGGATGTCATTCGGGTTGACAAACCAGCAGCTTTTATGGATCTGATGAACCGAGTGTTATGGCCTTGGATTCATTCGTGATTGTCTTTATAGATGATATTTTGATCTATTCCCGCAGCCGGGAGAAGCATGAGCGGCATCTTAGAATGGTTCTTCAGAATCTTAAAGATAGTCAGCTGTATGATAAGTTTTCGAAGTGTGAGTTCTGGTTGAGTTCAGTTGCTTTCTTGGATCATGTGGTTTTAGCAGAGGGTATTCAGGTAGATCCAAAGAAGATAGAGACAATCAAGAACTGGCCTCGACCCACATCAGTGATATAGATCCGGAACTTCTTGGATTTGACAGGCTATTATCGTGGATTCGTAGAGGGTTTTTCATCTATTGCAGCCCCGATGACTAGGTTGACCTAGTAAGGTGCCCAGTTCAGATGGTCAGATGAGTGTAAGGCGAGCTTTCAAAAGCTCAAGATAGCTTTAACTACGTCACCAGTGTTGGTTTTGCACACAGGTTTAGGGTCTTACACAGTTTATTGTGACGCATCTTGTATTGGACTTAGTGCGGTGTTGATACAGGATGGCAAGGTCATTGCCTATGCTTTGCGGTAGTTGAATATTAATAAGAAATATCTGGTTCATGATTTGGAGTTAGCAGCCATTGTTCACGCGTTGGAGATTTGGAGGTATTATCTGTATGGGTGGCATGTGAGGTGTTCACGGATCACAAAAGTCTACAGTACTTGTTCAAGCAGAAGGAGCTAAACATGAGGCAGAGAAGGTGGTTGGAGCTGTTAAAAGACTATGATATCACCATCTTATATCATCCGGGAAAGGCCAATGTGGTGGCCGATTCTTTGAGTAGGAAGTCAGCCAGTATGGGCAGTCTTGCTTATATTTCGATCGGTGAGAGACTGCTTGCTTTGGATGTTCAGGCTTTGGCTAATCAATTCATGAAGTTCAATATTTTTGCGCCCAGCCGTGTGCTAGCTTACACAGTTACTCGTTCTTCTTTGGATCGTATCCGAGATCGGCAGTATGATGATCCTCATTTATGTGTCCTCAGAGACACGGTGCAACATGGAGATGCCAAGCAGGTCACACTAGGAGATGATGGAGTTTTGAGGATGCAGGGTCATATTTTTCTGCCTAATATGGATGGACTTCGAGAGTTGATTCTAGAGGAAGCCCATAGTTCCTGGTACTCTATTCATCCGGCGCTGCCAAGATGTATCAGGAATTGTGGCGATATTATTGGTGGAGGAGAATGAAGAAGGACATTGTCGTGCATGTGGCTCGATGTTTGATTTGTTAGCAGGTTAAGTACGACCATCAGAGGCCTAGTGATGTGTTCCAGAAGATTGAGATCCCTAAGTGGAAGTGGGAGCATATCACTATGGAATTCATTATTGGACTCCCACAGACTTAGAGGAAGTTCCATGCAGTGTGGGTTATTGTTGATAGGCTGACCAAGTCAGCACATTTCATTCCAGTGGTAGTCTTCTATTCTTCCAAGAAGTTAGCTGAGATCTATATCCGGGAGATTGTTTGTCTTCATGGTGTGCCCGTGTCTATAATCTCGGACCGAGGTACATAGTTTACCTCATATTTATGGAGAGCAATTCAACAAGAGGTGGGCACACAGGTTGAGTTGAGCACATCGTTTCATTCTCAAACGGACGGTTAGTCCTAGGGGACTATTCAGATTTTGGAGGATATGCTCCAAGATTGTGTTATTGATTTTGGAGGCTCGTGGGATCAGTTCTTGCCTTTAGCAAAGTTTGCCTACAACAACAACTACTAGTCGAGTATCTAGATGTCTCTTTATGAGGCTTTATATACTAGGTGGTGTTGGTCGCAGGTTGGATGGTTTGAGCCGGGGGAGGCTCGGTTGTTGGGTACGAATCTAGTGCAAGATGCCTTGGACAAAGTCAGGATCATTCAGGATAGGGTTCGTATGCTCAGTCCATGAAAAAGATTTATGCCGACCGTAAGGTTCGTGATTTGGCATTCATAGTCAGTGAGCGGGTATTGCTTTGAGTGTCACCGATAATGGGCATGATGAGATTTTGGAAGAAGGGCAAGCTTAGCCCTAGGTTTATTGGCCCGTTTGAGATTCTTGATCGAGTGGGAGAGGTGGCTTATAGACTTGTATTGCCTCCGAGCTTATTATTCGTGCATCCAGTGTTTCATGTGTCCATCTTTCAGAAGTATCATGGCGATCCATCCCACATGTTAGACTTCAGCCCTGTCCAATTGGACAAGGACTTGTCCTACGAGGAGGAGCCGGTAGCTATTCTAGACCGGCAGGTTCGTCAGTTGAGATCAAAGAGTTTTCCTTCTGTTCGTGTACAATGGAGAGGTCAGCCTGCTGAGTCATCGACCTGGGAGTCCGAGTCTAATATGCAGAGCCCTTATCCCCATCATTTCCCTGACTCAGGTACTTCCTTCTTAGGTCCGTTCGAGGACGAACGGTTATTTTAGAGGTGGAGGATGTGATGACCCAAAAAGTCATTACTTGTTTTAGAAATAAATTCAGTATTCCAAGGCCTAAAAACCTCCTTTTTTCCTCACCTTGATTTCCATGCATGGTCTGGATCTATATCCCGAAAGCCTTCTATGTAAAAAGATGAGAAATAGAAATTTCTTGAGTTAAAATTTTGATTTTTTTGTTGACTTTGATCAACATTTTGAGCAAACGAACCCAGATCTGTGTTCCGATGATCCCGGGAGGTCCGTAAGAAAATATGGGACTTGGTTGTATGCTTGGAATTGAATTCCGATGTCCCTAGCCCGAGAAATGAATTTTTAAACAAAATTATTTTCCGAAAATATATGAGTTTTTAAAAATGAAATGTGTTTAAAATCTGATGGTATAGGGCTCGTATCTTAGTTTTGGAGCCCGGTACAGGTCTTATATGTGATTTAAGATGAGTCTGTGAAAGTTGGTAAGAAATGGACTTGAAATGACATGAATCGGACCTTACTTGAGAAAATTGGAAATTTGATGTTCTTAAGTGATTTCATGATTTTGATGCTAAATTCATAGTTTGTTGATGTTATTTTGGTGATTTGAATGCACGAGCAAGTCCATATGATGTTTTTAGGTTGGTGTTCATGTTTGGTTTGGAGCTCCGAGGGCTCGGGTGAGTTTTGGATAGGCCACGGGATGAAATTTGGACATAGGAAATTGTAGGTTTTCAGCTGGTATGATCAGGCCTGCAGGCTTCGCAAATGCGAAGCCTAGCTCACAAATGCGAGCTTGCTGATGCGAAAAATGCGTTGCAAATGCGAACATGGCCTGGGCTGGCCTCGATCGCAAATGCGATCACTGTATCGCAAATGTAAAGGGGCTAGAGTCGCAAATGCGGCCGTTTCCTCGCAAATGCGAAGATGGTCTAGGCTAGCCTCGATCGCAAATGTGATCATTTTATCACAAATGTGAAGGCTACAGGATTTTTTTGCCAGGTCGAAATGCGACATATTTTTTGCATTTGCGAAAGCTGCAGTCTCAGTGGTTCGTAATTACGAACCCTTGTCGCAATTGCGACATCAGAGACATGTGAAATCTATACTTAGACGAAATTTTAACCCCTTTTCATATCTTCTCAAAACATAAAAACTCTATGGCAATTTTTCAAAGGCAACTTCTTCTCCAAATCAATTGTAAGTCATTTTTAACTAGTTTTTTTTCAATCCTTAATATCTTTTCACATGATTTCAATTCAAAATGAATGGTTTTTATGGGGGAAATTGGGTGTTTTGGGTACAACCTAGGTTTTTCAGATTTTGGGGATTTGGACCTCGATTTGAGGTCTGATTTGCAAACAAATTATACATTTGAGTTCGTAAGTGAAAGGGTAGTCGATTTTTGGTTTGAACCTCAAGTTTTGACCATGTGGTCCCGGGGTCGATTTTTGACTTTTTGTAAAAAACTTTAGAAAACTTATTTTCATGAACTAGAATTGGTTCATTTAGCATTTATTGATGTAACTAAGTAACTTGTGACTAGATAGGAGCGAATTGGTGGTGGAATGAAGAGGTAAAGCGATAGTTGAGGCTTGAACTGTGTTCGTGGCATCGAGGTAAGTGTTTGGTCTAACCTTAGCTTGAGGGATTAGGAATTGGGTCCTATTTGCTATGTGTTATTTTTGAGTACGACATATAGGCATGGTGAAAGTATCTATACATTGGTGTCAAGCATGCCCATGAGTCTTATGTTGTGATTAATGTGACTACGTTGTATTGTTCTTGTTTAATGTGGTGATTGCTATTGTTGAGCAAGATTTGTGGAAAGAATATTGGTATTTGTGTATTGAAGAGCATTGGCTCAAGTTGCAAAGTGATTTGTGAAAGTATAATTTGCAATTGAACCTTATAGAGCATTGGCTCAAATTGTGAATCAAGTTGTGAGATAAATGTGAAAATGTGAAAAGTTTTATGGTATTGATCCCTTGCCGGGTCGTTATTTCTTTTAATATTGTTCCCTTGCCGGGATGATGTGGTTTTGATATTGTTCCCTTGTCGGGATTTTATTGTGACTCATTTATTCCTTTCCCTTATTGTTTGTGGTTGTTGTTTGGGCGAGAAAAAGTGTAAGGCACGAAGAGCGATTCCGTGCATTGTTTTGGTGAGAGAGTGTTAAAGCACGAAGGGTGATGCCATGTATTATTTTGTGAGGAAGAGTGTAAAGCATGAAGGGTGATGCCGTGCCGCACGATGTTGCTGATTATATTGATTTTATGGTAAGGATGAGAGTAAAAGCGCGAAGGGTGATGTCGTGCACTTGTTTTATTTTTCGATTCTTGTTAATAATTGAACTGTGGTGTTCCATATATTTAATTATTGTCTTCCTGTTGCTATCTGATATTTCCCCGCAACATGTTTCTCCCTCCTATCCTTGACTGCATATTTCTGCTTTTATTTTTTGCTGTACATTATTTATTTGGTAGTCTGGTCTTAGCCTTGTCATTACTTCGCCGAGGTTAGGCTAGACACTTACTAGCACATAGGGTCGGTTGTGCTGATACTACACTCTGCACTCTTTTATGCAGATCCTATTGATGTAGACTTCGAACGACAATGAGATTTCTTCTTCTTGTTCATCAGGCGACCCGAGGTAGTCCTGCAGGCGTTCGCAGTTGGCGTCCCCCTCTATCTATTTTCCTATTTCTTTTATATAATCCCAGAGACAGTATTTCATTATTTCTTTCAGACCTTTATTCGTAATACTCTTAGATAGTTTATAGAAGTTGTGAACATATCCCGCAGTCACATCCTACTCATTATGTAGCCATCCAACCATTCACCGAGCCACCAGCCCTACTCATAGGGACAGCACTGGACATAGAAGTGCAAAAGCACATGCTCACATAACTGAAACTATTGAGCCTAAGTTGCAGTCCAAACCAGGTCTCGAGTCCTCCAAACTAGACCATCACCAAAACAAAAAAAAATACGTCTCGCACCTTATCCATGGAATCCACAAGCAATCGATGTACAGTTGATACTGAGCGCTAACATGTGCATACGAGTAAGTGGAAGGAATTCAAAGATACATGCTTCAAGCTGAATCAGTGTCGCACGATAAGGAATGAAAGATGGGAAGTTTATCCTAAATTCCATGTAGCCTCTCGAAGATAGGTGTGGATGTCATCATACCGATCCGCAAAACTCTACTTGTCACTTACTTATGACTCGTAGAACCTATGAACCTAGAGCTCAGATACCAACTTGTAACGACCCAAAATCCGATTAGTCGTGATGGCACCTAACCCAAACCGCTAGGTAAGACAATTTAACATTAATCCAACTTTAAATGAGATTTATTGAGAAAATAATGAGGAAATAATTGAACTCTTATACAACCTCCTAAGGACTGGTAGTACAAATCATAAACTTTTAAGACTTACAGTTTACAACGCTAGTATGAAATAAATACATCATCTGTTTGAAAAGTACATAAATAGATTTATAAATCTAAAGACACCAAGAACAAGAGGCACCTACAGTAGAACGCATGTATGTCTTCAATGCTAGCTCCCTCCACTCGCAAAAACATTAACTCCAAAATTTGCATGCAAGGTGCAGAAATGTAGTATGAATGCAGCCAACCTCATGTACTTAATAAGTAACAAACCTAACCTTAGATTGAAGCAGTGCAAAGCTTGGACAACGGCCAGAGTCAATCACCAATAGCAAAAAATAACTCGTAACAATATAATAAAAGAAACACAAGTAATAACTCAAACATATGATGCTCAACTCGTTCAGAATTATGGAAAAATAGGGATGTTTTTAGGTATAACAATAAAACCCAAATCTTTAATCGAAATCATAAAAATATTAGTAAATAAGAAAACTGTAATTTTTCCAAAAAACTTTCAATAACAGATAAGATATTTCATTCTTGAATAGCATGAGGAACATACCTCTGTATACCTATATGTCAATGTGCATATGAAATCATGAATGTCGCAAAAACGTGTAGCATGAGGAAATGCGTCTATACGCATTTATGCCAAAAATGAATGTTAAATGCAATGCATTAAAGTGATGAACTCATCTACTCACACTCTCAGAATACTCAATATCACTATCTCATACTTCCCCTCTTTACGCTTAATCGCTCCGCACACTCAGTCGCTCATCACTATACGGTACATGTGCTCGTTGCTGGTATGTTAGACTCTGGAGGGGCGGATCCTGTCCAAGCGCAAATATAAAACCTACCGCGGCGTGCTGCCTGATCCCATCATGAATTAATAATACCTACTGCGGTGTGCAGCCTGATCCCATCATGAATCAATAATACCTGTTGCGGCGTGCAACCAAATCCCATCATGAATCAATAATACCTGCTACGACGTGTAGCTCAATCTCATCATGAATCAATAAAACTTCCTACAGTGTGTACACTGATCCCATCAGTATCACTCACAATCAGGACTTCTGCCTCAGCTCAGTCATCAATCTCGGTAGTCTCTCAAGCTCACAAATCTCATGTCAGTCGGCCCAAACAATGATAACATGATATGACAAATATGATAAAAGAGACTGAGATATGATATATAAATGAATGAATATGACTGAGTATGTAATTGTAATTCAAGAAAATAACTCAACAGCAACAATGACCTCAGTGGGTCCCAACAGAATAAGTATATAGCCTAAACATGATTCTTAACACTGATCACATCTCAATTACTCTAGCACGTAGAAATTTCATGGATAGAAACAAGATTAGGTAACTACACACTACCACAGAATCGATCGAGTCATAATTCACATGGTGCACGACCACACGCCCGTCACCTAGATTGTGTGTCACCTCAACACCAACACATTACATGTATATTTAGGGATTGATGCCCTCAGTACCAAGTTTAGAAGTGTTACTTAGCTTGAACAAGCCGAATCCAATATCGAGCAAGCCAAACAATACTCTAGAAATGCCATACCATGCGTACCAACCTTCGAACGACTTGAAACGTGCCCAAAAAAACTCAAGAGCATCAAATAATGCCAAAGGAAACAAACTCAATCCATAAATGTTGAATCTTTAATTAAAAATCCAAAGTCAACCAAAAAGTCAAACCCTGGCTCTCACCTCGAAACCCGACAAAAATTACACAATCCGACAACATATTTAGCTACGAGTCCACTCCAAATCGATGCTCACAACTCAAAAATTCACTATATGACATTTTAGACAAAAACCACCCTAAATTTTACTTTGAAATCATCAATCGAATGCCAAAAACGAAGAAGAATTCATGAAATAGCAAAAATCGAGAATATAAAACTTACCCCAATACACGTGGTGAAAATCACCTCCAAAATTTCCGAAATCCGAGCTCCCTAACTCAAAATATGACCAAATAAATCCTCGATATTAAATATTTTTGCCGAGCTGTTCTACCTCGTTTCTTGTACCATAGGATCATGAGACTTGATTTTGAGGCCTCCAATGGATTCCTTGTAAAATTCCAGTCAAGTTAGGATTTTAAATCACTCCATTTAACCTTATAATGAAGGAGATATGTTGGTTTCAATATTTGAAAATAGTGCAGATTTTTAAATACGAATTCAGTGGCAATTTTGTAATCTGAAAACATCTGGCAACCTAATTCTTAATAAAATTACCATAAATTCCTCATACGATATCGAAACTTGATGATTCCACTTTCTATGGTTCCAAATTATGATATGGACCTAATGCTTTAATTAAAATAGAACTTAGAGCTCATTTGCTTAATGTGGCACCATTTATACTTGAAGAAACAATGTCAAAACATAAAAACGAACGCAACACAACCCAAACCTATCCGAAACTCACCCAAGCTACTCGGGACCTCGTCCGAACATATCAAAAAGCCCATATCGTAATATGGACTTACTCGAGGCCTCGAATCACGCATAACAACATCAAAACCACGAATCGCTCGTCAAATCGAACTTAATGAACATTGAATCTTTCAACTTCTAAAGCTCGTTCCGAACCTTATCAAATCAACTCGGAATGAACTCAAATGTTGCAAAAAAAGTCCCAAAATGACATAACGAAGTTATTCCAATTATAATCCAAACCTGATATCGTCAAAGTTGACTTTCGGTCAAACTTAAGAACAATCCAAACCTTCAAATTTTCAATTTTCGCCAAATAGTGCCTATATCTTCTAGAATTCAAATGCAAATACGAACATACGCCCAAGTCCAAAATCACCATCCGGACCTAACGGAACCATCAAAACTCTGATCCAAGGTCAAGTATCAAAAAATCAAATTTGGTTAAATCTTCCGACATAAAGCTTCCTAGTTAAGAATCATTCTTTTAAATTAATTACCTGATAACCAAAATCGATGATTCACATACGTCATAATACATCATATGATGCTGCTCAGGACTTCAAATAGTTGAATAAAATGTAAATACTCAAAACGACCGGCTGGATCGTTACATATCACCTAACCGAAACTCTAATCTTCATTCTCACCCTACAGCCGCCTCTCAATCCTCTCTTCTTCCTTCCCCTATGTGAAACCTGAGCTGCCTTACTCTCAAACTTTCTCTGACTCTAACCTGTCCATGGAGCCTTTCCATGATTTACTTGCCTTATTTGTGTTATCTCATCATTACTCACTCGTTCATGGCATTACATAGTACTTGTCCGCTTTTGGAAAGTACTAACTTTAAAAATCGAGCCTAACCAACTAAAATCTTTGTGATTCAGATGATATTTCATCTATATACATGCGAGGAGAGATGACTCCTGCACTCATAGGATGACTTACAATCTTGGAGCCCTAACTAGGATTTGAAAGTTGATTTCTTTCCTATGCGTGTTGTTTCACTGATTGCATGTGAATTTTCTTTTCCTTGTTTGTGTTTGATTTGATTTCTTTCCATTTTATTCCTAATAGAATACTATATAAACCCCTCCCCAATTCCCCTTGAGACAGAATTTAGTCATCATCTCTCTCATCTCACTAGTTCAATTTTGTTCTGATTCTCTAAATACTACTGTTATTTGATTGAGTTCTTGGCCGGCTGAAAGCTAAGGCCACTTTAATATCATTCAAAGCCTCCTCCGATACAAGTACTGCTCAGAGTCCTTTGAGACTTCTGTGAACTCTGAAGTACCAGAGACCATGGGGTTCTCACTGCTCTACTTCACTCGCTGCTACTTAACTGCTGCTAAAAATCTAATTTCCTCATTTTTGAACGTTTCTCCTTGCAACTGTTTAGTGCCAGTAATGTTACATGAGTATGTTTAGATTGTCCCTTCACTTTTTCGTATTTATGTGTATCTGTATGGCACTACTGTCTGAACTCTTATTAAAAATAGAAAAGCATGACTTAGGTTTCTGTGAAATTTGTGAGGCAAATTTTGTATTGTGTTATATACTTTGCTGCAATTTTATTGTCAACATGTTGAGGATTCGTATATGCTAATGTTAAGTTTGCTTGAGCTTTAAAACCTCTAATGTCATCTCTGTCATGTGTAATTATACTTACCTATGTGTATATAATAGAGTAGTAGAACTCCTCGATTCTTTTAAGAACTAAGTGAACACATTGATTGATTTGCTAGTTTCTATACATATAAACCATGAATATAGAATTGACTTTCTTTATACTTTCATTATAAACCTCCCCTATAAGACTTCTTTGTTGTTAGGATTAAGTCAAACCTATGTGCATACAGGACGTTTGCCTTATACTTTCATGAACTTTCCTGTAAGAATTTATGTTTGATCACGTTCGTAGAACTAAGTCTTGAGAATTCAGAGGACTTGTCTTTGAGGTATCCTAATAGATGTCTGTTTCCTGGATATATGTGATTCTATGTTCCCTCTTAGTGTTGCATTCATGGCATATGCCCGTAAGCTTCTCATGTGATTGGTAAAGTTGCTCTTATCTTGACAATTGTTAGATAAAAGGGGTTGCTCTGATGGTAAGCAACCTCCACTTCCAACCAAGAGGTTGTGAGTTCGAGTCTCTTCAAGAGCAAGGTGGAAAGTTCTTGGAGGGAAGGATGTCGGGGGTCTATTTGGAAACAGTCTCTCTACCCCAAGGTAGGGGTAAGGTCTGCGTATACACTACCCTCCCCAGACCCCACTAAGTGAGATTATACTGGGTTGTTGTTGTTGCTCTTATCTTGACAATATGCTCATTTGATTCATGATTTATTTAATTTATATAACTACATTTGCTCACTTATTCATGTTCAAAATCATGCCTAGGATCATGATTAGTTACATAGGATTGGGAAATTATATTTGATGTGATGAATTTCTTAAAATCACCAGTCACACGGAGATTTAATGAGTACATATTCATATGATTCTTTTTATTAAGTCCTTGTGCACTTATTATCTATAATCCTTGTGCGTATGCATATATTTCGAATAAAAATAATTTATTTAGACTGAGAATTTTGGCACGAAAAGTAAAGCGTGAGGACGAGATACAGTTATGACACACAAGACATGATGATCAAATATTGATTTATGTGGATATTATTATACCCCTCTTTGCACTTAAATTTTGATCCATCCATCCGGAATCAAGTGATTATCCATGTTACTTTGGACCCTTTGAGTGTGGTGGGTAAATAAATTTTGTACTGGGTTAATAAATGAATTTTTTATCGGGTTATTGTGATACATGGATCCTGTATCAGGGTACATGGATCTTGTACGAGCTTAAGCATGCATTCATATTCTTAATTCATTTAGAAATATTCATTTACATGCTAACAGTTGCATGCCATGTATACATGTTAGTTGGAAGCCTCGACTCCGTTGTTTGAAGCATGCTACCTTTACTTGTTGTACTTGGGGCGTTATGGTTATCTACTGATTTGGAAATGCATGCTTTATGTCTTTGATTTTTTTTTATGACGTGATACTTTTTGACATAGGAATATTTACTGTTCAAGCTCCAGGCTTGTTATTATTTCTTTGTTATAAGTATTCCGATACATCTAGCCTCGCCACCACTTCTTTGGTACCGACTTGATACTTAATTGATACCGACAGTGATGTACTCATACAAATATTTTTTGTCACGATCCGGAATTTTCACCTTTGGAATCGTGATGTCACCTAACATTTTCTTGCTAGGCAAGCCAACATTAGAGGATTCCTTAAGCCAATTTTAGTTAATTTCAATAACATAATCAATTAAGCCAATTAGAAGCTAAATTGAGTGTGGAATAACATAAAGCCCATAATATCTAATATAATTCTGATCTGGAATCTCAACTCACAATCTTCAAGAATTTCTACAAACAGGGTCTGAACGGAAAGAAACAGTAAAATAAGGAAAATAGGAGGGGACTTCAAAGTCTGTGGACGTCAGCAGATCTACCTCGCGTCTCCAATGAGCAAATCAAAGCTGCTATACCTCACGAACAGTTGGGGTCAGTACGAAAGTCTGCATAAGAAGTGAAGAGTGTAATATGAGTACAACCGACCCCATGTACCCGTAATTGTCGAACCTAACCTCGATAAAGTAGTGACGAGGCTATGAAAAAATACTCATGTAATTACTATTGCAAAATACAGTATACATATATATAAGATAATAAAAAATAAAGGCTAAACATGCAGTATTGGGAAGGGGAAATGCTAAAAGGGTACAAATACTATAATTACAGTAGAAATGACAACCAGAACAATCAATATGCCTTTAACCAATAAAACGAGTAAATACAATGAATAAAACTGCACGATATCACCCTTCGTGCTTTTACTCTCAACCTCACAGTAAAACAATAATAATCGCATGACATCACCCTTCGTACTTTTACACTCACTTTCATCATAAATCAATATATACAGCATAGCATCACCCTTAGTGCATTAGCTATCCAAAATATGGCACGGCATCACCATTCGTGCATTAACACTCTCCCTCACCATATAACCATGAACAAATAACAATAGGGAGATAGAATCAACAAGAACAAGCCTTACGTCAATAATTATTCCACAACACTAATCTCAACTTTAGAAATAATGCTCAATTATCACAAAGCCAATAACGTCGTAAGAACGATCAATTTAATGAGTAACTCTTCTAAGTATGGATAACATTATCAAAATAACCAATAAATTACAAGGAAAAGTCTCACCCGCATGTTTTATCCTAACAATAATGCATAAGTACTTGTCGCCTCGTATATACATTGTACCCAACATCTAAACATGTAGCACATAGACAAACAAACCCTAGTCTCTCAAGTCAAGGTTAACCACGACACTTAGCCGCTCCAAAGCTATGCTCAAAGCTCAACCACAACTTTGCCTTTCAAACAAGGCTCTGAACCAATAGAATGAAGCAAGTTACCAACCAAACAATTCATATTAAGCCTTATGAACTACCCACAATTGCAAATGATTCAATTTAGGTTATTATTGAAAACGTCAACTTCCGGGATACTTGGTCCAAACGGAAAAGTTGAACCAAAATCCGATTACCCATTAACCCCCAAGCCCAATTATGTAATTTATTTTGAAATCCAACCTCAATTTAAGGTCTAAATCTCAATTTTACAAAAATTCCTAATTCTACCTAAACCGCCATTTTTCACCATGAAAATACTAGATTTTAGGATGAAATCTCAGGATATGTAAGGAAAGATTGAAAGAAAATATATTAGAATCACTTACCAATGATTTTGGGAAGAAGAGTGCTTTGAAAAATCGCCTCTAGGGTTTTCTTGTTTTGAAACTTTGAAGAATGAACAAAAATCATGCGTCTTAGCTATTTGATTAATCGTAGATGTCGCATTTGCGACCTGGGGTTTGCAACTGCGATCCCCGCAAATGCAAAAAAACACTCGCAAATACGAAATCCTCCCATTCTGCTTTCATCACATTTGCGATGATTTGTTTGCAAATGCGAACATTGATCTTCCGCATTTTGCGACCAGATTGATCGCAAATGCGACTAAGCCTGCCCAGCCCACTTTGTAAATGCTAAGTATTATTCGCAAATGCGAACTTGAGGTGCCCCAGCTACTCTTCGCAAATGCAAACCTAACAGAGGTCGCAAATGTGAAGCCTAACCTTGCAATTGCGAGGTCTGAGGCCTGCACCTGAATTGAAGCACACCAACAAGGTTTGTAAGTCTAAATTCACTCCTTAGCCTATTCGAAACTTACCTGAGCCCTCAGAGCTATAAACCGAATATGCGCACAAGTCTAAATATATCATATGAACTTGCTCGCCTGAACAAATTGCCAAAATAACACTTAGAGCTACAAATTGAGCATCAAATAAAAGGGAATTTTCAAGAAAACTCATGAACTTTTATTTTCAAAACCGGACGTCTGAATCACGTCAAAGTAACTCTGTTTCTCACCAAATTTGACAGACAAGTCATAATTATAGTAATGGTCCTATACGAGGTTCCAAAACAAAAGTACGGACTCGATATCAAAAAGTCAAACATTGGTCAAACTTTCAAAGTCATTAAGCTTTTAAACTTTCAAATTTCAACAAAATGCTATAACTCGAGCTAGGGACTTTAGAATTCGATTTCGGGTATATGTTCAAGTCCCAAATTATGATAGGGACTTACTGGGATCGTCAAAGTACGAATCCGAGTCGGTTTTCTTAATACGTTGACCAAAGTTAACTCAAATAGATTTTGAGGCAAAAATATCATATTTTCTTAGTTTTTTTAACCTAAAAACTTTTCGAAAAAATACCCAGACTGAGCGCGTAAATCGAGAAGGATTAAGATGAGGTATTTAAGGCTTCAAATTACGGAATTAGGTTCTAATAAGTAAGATGACCTATCGGGTCACAACGTTTTTGCACATTTTTGTGTAGGTCTTGAGGATGATATTGAGGTACCCTTTGAGCTGAGTATGAGGGTGTTGTTGACGATTTCGTGGTGAGCTGCTATACTATTTCGATCCATAACACATGGAGCCCTTGTCCTTATTTATGTTCTATCTATTTTCTTTCTCACAGGCAGTTATGTTTATGTATTCTAACATGCACCACTCAGTAGCTGCTCGTGTACTTGTGTCATCTATTTCTTGGAGTTGTGTTGTTTCAATCGTGTTTAGACCATGTTATACTTGTATCAAATTTTTTACTGCCTTGAGATTATTCCTGCTTTTATTTTGACATAACTCTATTAGTCAAAGAAAATTAGACTCTATTCTGTTGATTGTGAGTTGGATTGCTTAGCAAGTATCCAAGCGCCATCATCGCCTGAGATAGGATTTTGGGTTGTGACAGGAAGTCTTTTTCTATTAGAGAAGAGTTAGAGAAAGCATGATCTTATCTCTATAATTAAGGGGTGAATTTGGGGTTAGAATAGAATTATATCTAGTCACCATATTTCATTATGCGTTATTGGTAGATTAATTTCATAAAAATATAGGCATTATAGTAATTCGAAGGAATACTAAGTAATCCGGTCAATTAGCATCAACAAATGTTCAAAATGAAGGGGAAATAACTAGAACTAAATAGAATTGGTGAATCAACTACAACCCTGGAATATACATCTCTACTAAAATAATCCACTGTTGTCTCAGTCTAACTTCTTGTTTTACTTATGCATCCTTGGTTTGGCAACAAAAACTCAACCTTTGATGTCCTATTGGTTAGATAAGGATTTTAGTTGATTTAGTAGATAGTTAACGACATGTCACTGTATATTTAATACTCTATTCATCACTTTATTACTTGTTGACCATATAGATTTAAGTGTGCAATTAAGTGCAATAGTAAACATTCTTTGTATCACGATGTAAGAATAAACGCTATTTTTAGTACAAAATGATTTGAGTATCAGCAAAGAAGAAAAATATTTAACTCTTTCATGGTTGTAATATAACTTGCAACACAAATTCAGAAATAGACCTAATTAGATGTTCATTCTGTCCAAAACTATGTGGTCATGTTGTCTTTCCAAAAATAAAACCAATATAGCATATACATATGTTGATAGATATATGGAGTTATATGGTATTTTCAAAATCTTATGTAATTTGGGACTCGGACTCTTATCTTTTTGGTTTGTATAAACTTTCTCTGGATTTAGTCAAATGATTTTGGGCTCGTGCTTTATGTTTGAAAAGAACTGGTTCCTTTTTATAAATTAATGTTATTGAAGTTTAAGTCCTTTATATAATTTGTACTATCGTTTGTGATAGTGGAATTGGGACATAAAATTTCTGTTGATAATTTTGTTAGTTTGTACATTAGAAAGCCTCTAATTTCACAAGTTACCAAGCTTAATGTACTGTATACTTTTATAGACGTCTTACTCAATAGGAATAGAAAAAGAATAGGTTATAAATGGAATAATTACTTTTCTTTTTTGAAGAAAAGTAAAATAGTTAGTACAGACATAACAAGAAAAGAGATACCATAATTTTGGACCGTGTGAAGCGCGGATACATTATCTAGTCAGTAAAATATCAACAAAGTAGGCCAGCACTAATCACCAATATTTAACTTTCTTAGTACTTTCTCCTCCGATGTTTGACTGGAACAGAGTTTAAAAAAAAAAAAGACTTTGACAATTTGTGATTTAAACAAGTTAAAAAAGGGCAGAATATTTGTGTGATTATAATAGCTTCTCGTTAAGAATAAAATAATAAATTTAAACTAAATTATTACCAAATTTAAAAGGGGCTCATTCTTTTTGGAACGGACAAAAAAAATATATATTCACATATAATAAATAGTTGCATGCCTAGCGTGTTTACGATTGAAATGTCTTTTAGTCAAAAAGCATATTGGCCGTTAACATAATTGGTACTCTGGATCTGATCTAATCAATTAACCAGGTTATGCAGAAATCCATAACATTGAAATCCAAATTAAAGTTAGAAATATGGTAGACAAAAATGAGGCGAAAAGGTTGCCTTGTCTCGAATAACATATATTCCCTCTCTTCAATATTTCCTGTTTAAAAAAAATTGACATCATTCGATATCTCCTCAATAAAAAGTATTTATAGCCGCAAAACTCCTATGACATATTTACGGACATAAATTTTAAAAATTTTACGGTCATATAAATATTATGACTTATTTAAGGCCACATATCTCAAAAGTATTCTCTTTCGTTCCAAGTTAAATTAAGATAATTTTTTCTTAAAACGAACAAGTAGTATTTGAGCAAGAAGCCAGAAAATGAAGTCTCATGAATACATTGACCTTGGACATGGTTCAACAACAACAACAATCCAGTATAATCTCACTTAGTGGGGTCTGAGGAGGATAGTGTGTATGCAGACCTTACCCCTACCCTGGGGTAGAGAGGCTGTTTCCAAATAGACCCCCGACATCCTTTCCTCCAAGAACTTCCCACATTGCTCTTGGGGAGACTCGAACTCACAACCTCTTGGNATAGAGAGGCTGTTTCCAAATAGACCCCCGACATCCTTTCCTCCAAGAACTTCCCACATTGCTCTTGGGGAGACTCGAACTCACAACCTCTTGGTTGGACATGGTTCAAGTTTTGAGTTATAAAGCAGACACATTAAAGAACCGACAAAATTCAGGGGAAGTCCATTATATGTATATTAGTATATATATATCCGTGCGATGCGCGGAGAATATTATTATTTTCACACTAAATTCTACTTGCAACAAATATTAGTCTAATGAAGTGGGCCAAGAATGAAAATTTACTCAATTTATGAATTTATATTTGCTAATATTTTGTCCCTTTTAATATAATATATATATATAGAGAGAGAGAGAGCACCAATTTGTTATTATTTTTATACCATCATTTTGATTTACATTATCGTTCATAATGAGAACTTTTTCACTCAATCAAAACATTTCACATGTTTTTTGTGGTTTCGATATACTGTTTTATTATTTTGTTCGTGTGGCTATTTCATCATTAGTTTATGTTATAACAGTTAGCTCAAATAGTTAAACACCTATTCTATTAGAATCATGATATAATATATAATGAATAATCACATCTTGACCCTCTAATTTTTTGTCAACGTGCCAATAAAATATCCAAACTTTCAAAAGTAATATTCATACTTCAATTATATTCAATGTGCCAATAAGCATAGTAAAAGTTTTATATCACATATGCTTCAATTATATTCAATCTTACCTTCTATTTTTTTTCTTTTAATTGTTATTGATATTTATTATTTAATTATTTTGGTTGCATATACTAAATCAATAAATACAAATATTTTGAAAATGTTGATCTATATATGTATCTACATATAAAAACAAAGACATACATGTAATCATAATAATCATGTATCACCAAAAATAGAACAATGATAGTCATGCATATAGTTAGTATACCAAAGAAAAAAAATGCAAACAAAATAATAACACAAATAATTTTTAATTTGCGTAGTGCTCTTGAGAATGAATAATGCCAAAAAAAGAATTCTTGTACATTCATAATATATTTGGTCATAATGTTAAGCCAAGTGACTTTTTTAAATATTTTTGTATTTTATGAAAAAAAATGTGTTACTTGAATTTTTTTTTCAATTTTCAAAATCATCAATCCTTTTTTAAATAGCGAGTACGTACTAACTTTAAATAATGTTAATTAATATATTTTTAAAACTAATACATATTAACTTTACATAATGTTAAGCCAAGTGACTTTTTTAAATATTTTTTGTATTTTATGTAAAAAATGTGTTACTTGAATTTGTTTTCAATTTTCGAAATCATCAATCCTTTTTTAAATAGTGAGTAAGTACTAACTTTAAATAATGTTAATTAATATCTTTTTAAAACTAAAACATTTTAACTTTACATAATGTTAATCCAAGTGACTTTTTAAAATATTTTTTGTATTTTATGTAAAAAAATGTGTTACTTGAATTTTTTTTCAATTTTCAAAATCATCAATCCTTAATATCTTTAATAAATTTATTTACTTTATTTATATTTTAACTTACCCATAGTACAAATAGTCATAGTTATCCCAATCTACATCTTTCTAATATTTTTATTATTTTATTATTATGAATTTTTAATTATTTTTTCACTTCCATGGTTTAAGCTAATATAGAAGAAAAATTGATGATTTGATCTATATATGATATAGATATAGATATAGATATATAGATTAGATTTATTTTTTAGATTATGTCTTAAATGTGCCAAGTGGCATTTTCTCAATACGCCGCTTGGCTTAACCTCATGCTTCACAACTCTCTTTTTAATATAACTAGCTTTAGGGTACGTGACAAAAATGATGACAAAATGACTATAATCACGCCCTAAATAATCACATTTTTATGTTATTTTGATGATATATATGATGACAAAATGCTCTTAG
>MU666010.1:5371-24900 GCA_026770625.1 Nicotiana glauca | reverse complement strand
GCGGGTTCTGGCTGATCAGAGGCAGAGCTATAGGAGTAGCGAGGTGACTGCCTGCGTTCGCAGCACCATTGTTCTCTCTTTTAGTTCCTTATTCCGGCCTTGTATATTTTAGGTCTTGTAGTTGAATTTATACTCTGATAGATGCTCGTGACTTGTGACACCCGGGTCGGGCTGTGTTGGGTTGTAAATTTCGTTAATTAATATCATTAAGTCGTATTTTGCTATTCATTTATGTTTAACTACTTTGAAAGAGACTAAATGGGTTAGTTGGCTGGCCTTGTCTTCACGAGAGGCGCAATCACGACTAGTGCGGGGTTTTGGGTCGTGGCAATAGTTGGGGTAGAATGAACATGTTTAAGAAAACCCGGGATTTAAATAACTCCAGAAGAGAAGAGGTAGTATAATATTTAAGAAAATAGTAGATGAAACATCTTTAAAGAGAACTCAAACAAGGTCCAGTAAAAAGGCAAGCAAATAAATTAAGAATCAGTAGGAGATACATACAGTAGGAGAACACAAAATACTAGAAAAGTATATCAACAAGACATATAGGAAAACACTGTAGGACGAACATGTAAGCATGGTGTAGAAACACAATAGAAAGACAAGGAACAGAAGAACATATATAGTAGAAAAGCATAAGAAAGCAGTAGAAACACATGCGTGGAAAATATACACAAAGAAAAAGGAAAAGAACAGTCGGAGAAAATATTTTGAGTTTTTCAGAAACCCTAAGTCGGAGAGAAGTAATTTTTGAAAGAAAAATTGGGGAAAACGTTTTAAAACTCAAGTAAAGAACAGATATGGAATCGATCTAAGAAAACAAATAGAGAAAACCTCGGATAGCTAGGGTTTAAGAGGAACCCTAAAGAGAGAAAGGATTGGAAGAGGTCCGATCTAAGTCGGATGAGTCAGAACCAGGCTCGAAATGCTTTGGATACGTCGAAGCAAAGCAGGAGAGGCCATGGAACCTTGAGTCAGAGAAAATCTAAACGGACACCATCGAGGTCAGACCTCGAAACTTTGAACACCAAGCGTTTAAGAGCAGAGATAGATGGATATAGGCCATCTATGGCCTGAGAGGCCATGGATTCCGGTGAGTTTGCGGTTGAAAATGGTAGAAGGCGATTAGGGTTTCAAAAACCTTTGAGAGAGTTTGAGAGAGGAGAGTGTTTGGAGGCGGCTGAGAGAAGAGAATGAGGGGATTAGGGTAGTCATTTAGGTTTAATTATGGAAGGGTGGATAGGAGCCGTTGATCTCAGAGATCATCGATCTAGATCAAAACGGCTTGGGTCGGGTAATTAAACGGGTTGAGGGTATGGGATTGGGCTGGTCCGGTTGGGATTCAAAATTGGGTTAGTTAGGGGGGTCAATGTGGCTATAATCGAAATGTAATGGGGCTGTAATTGAAACGAAATGAGGCTAAATTTTAAATAGCCAGTTTTCCCCTTTTTATTTTATAAAAATAGCAAACATGATTTTGAAATCAAATTAAATGTACTCGATCAGTTAATAATATGTAAATGTTAATTTAAAAACATTGGAACCAATTTCATAATTATAAAATGCTATTAATTCTCAAAATAGGCTAAAATTGCAATTATATACAATTTGACTTTTAATATACCAAATAAATTTGAAAAATGTATAAAAATTACTCTAACTATATTTTGGTATAATTATGAGAATAAAATAAGTTATTTACCAAGATGATAATTTTAAAAATAATTATTGGTTTTTATACTACTAAAATGGACAATAAATTAATTTAAAAAATCTTTTAAAAATTAGAAAAAATACTAATACACTTAGAAATACTTATATATGCATATATATAGTGTTTGAAAGTATTTTTCATATAAAAAATAGACGGAGAAAATTTGGGTATCAACAGCAGGCGGGAAGATAGGCTAGGCGGAGTAGTCACTCTGGAGCAGGTAGTTCATATTCAAGTTGGAATTTTTTTTCTTTTTCTTCTTATTGTGGAAATGGGGGGAAGTCAAAGGTACGTAAGAGGAAAACTATCAGTATTAGCTGACTGGTGATGAGGATCATATAGTTTGCATTTAAAAAGGTATT
This sequence comes from Nicotiana glauca, assembly GCA_026770625.1. Lineage (NCBI taxonomy): Eukaryota > Viridiplantae > Streptophyta > Magnoliopsida > Solanales > Solanaceae > Nicotiana > Nicotiana glauca. Next base: position 22,821 of record MU666010.1, on the reverse strand, counting down.
ATTTTTTACGGAGAGACTTTCAGGCAGAACTTGGGCTAGACTTTGATTGGGCAATAGTAAGTTGATTTGCTTTTAGGATGATGTTTGGTCGCACCACTCTCCTCAGAAAAATCATAAAATACTGTGCGGCCATACAATATACTCTAAATTCTCTTTGTTGAGGGAAGTGAATGGATTCCCCAGTTTTTGGATTTTTATTTTTTTGTGTGGGCTCGAAGAACGAGTCGTGCAAGGATGCGACGATATAGCAAGTAAGCAGCAAGGTTCTCCCCTTAGGACCGACTACAACAAGCTCGCCTTTGGCACTTTAGTAGGGTCAGACGGCTTTCTTTGCCCTATCTTGGCGAATCGCATCCCCGTATAACAACATTCTTTGTTTGTGCGCTTCTAGCTGTCCGAAAGCCAGGAGCAGCTAATGGTTTGGACTGATTTAAAGAAAGAAGTCAGTCTTTTCCTTTTTACTAATTTTAGTTGATAAAGAATAAGTTCTGGAAGCGGATAGGCCGATGGTAGGGAAGGCTAGCACACATCATTTCTCTAAGAATAAGTGAGTTTCACGATGAGTCCAGCTCGTAATCCAGCAATACCACACCGGTTTAGAATTTGATTCTAAGGGGCTTTCGCCTGTCTACCTCGGTTGCCTTGTCTTCTTCAATTGGAACATAACCCAGCCTATAAGTTTCCTTGTGATTCACAAAGTTTGGTGACCCCTTGCTCTTTCCTTCCATTGTGTTCTTACGGTAGTTGGGTCGGAATATGTGTGATGGTTCAAAAGTCATTTCAAATACTCTTCGCATCCCCAGAGAGATAGATTGTTGACATTGTGCCTTGGTCATCAAAAGGGGCACGAACAACCTTAAAGTACTGGTCTATGTCCCAGAGTTGTTCCGATGCATGTGTAACAGGGAAGCAAGTCAGATCATCATTCAAGCCCAAAAAGGAAGTCAGTACCTCAAGGTCACCTGATCTTCTTCACATGGATCTATGTGGACCTATGAGGGTGCCAAGCAGAGGAGGAAAGAAATATATCTTCATTATAGTTGACGACTACTCCTAATTCACCTGGACTTTGTTTCTCAGAACCAATGATGAAACTTTTGAAGTGTTCGTTGCCTTTGTCAAAAAGATTCAAGCGAACATGGGTAATAATGTAGCTTGCATCAGGTCCGATCATGGGACCGAATTCCACAATGCCAAATTTGATGAGTTATGTACTGAAAATGGTATCACTCACAATATTTCAGCTCCAAGAACACCTCAACAAAATGGTATTGTAGAGAGGAAGAATAGAACTCTTGAAGACATGGCAAGGACAATGTTAACTGACAATGGGATTCCAAAGAATTTCTGGGCAAAAACTGTCAATACTGCTTGCTACTTGGGGAACAGGTGCATGATCAAGTCCCTTCTGAATAAGACCCCATATGAACTATTGAATAGAAGGAAGCCCAAGCTGACACATCTAAGGAATTTTGGGTGTAAATGTGTTGTCCTTAATAATGGAAAGGAAGCTCTTGGAAAATTCGATGTTAAAAGTGATGAAGGAATTTTTCAGGGATACTCATCTCAAAGAAAATCTTATAAAGTATACAACAAAAAGACTCAATGTGTTGAAGAGAGTATACATGTGATCTTTGATGAATCTCACCTCTCCTGTAAAAAGGACATACGTGTTGACCAAGATGGAGAACTTTTATCTGTTCCAGGTGAAGTTATTGACATGGAAAATAAAAATGTAGAGATGATGAGTCATGTCAAGGAATCCAGTGAAGATGATGCAAATACATCTCCATCCATTAGAGAGGAACCTGGTCCCACGATCACAATAACTGAAGCTGAAAATAGAGTTATTGATGTAGTCCAAGGTACTCCACTTGTTGAAACAAGAAGCGGACAAGAACCTCAGTCAGGCATACCTGGGTCTTCTACCAATGAGATTCAGGTACCAAATTAGAAGCGCAAAAATTCACACCCCCTTGACAACATAATCACTCCTCTCGACTCAAGAATTCAAACCAGGTCAAAAGCCAGAAACTCACTTGCCTTCTCAGTCGTTCTTTCTCAAATAGAGCCCAAAAATATCAAAGAAGCATTGAAAGATGCAGACTGGATCAACGTCGTGCAATAGGAGCCGAATCAATTTGAGAGGAACAAAGTATGTCACCTGGTTCCTCAACCTGTAGATCGAACTATTATAGGAACCTGGTTGGTATTCAGGAACAAACTTGATGAGTTTGGAAACACAACAAGAAATAAGGCAAGGCTGGTACTTCAAGGCTACAATCAAGAAGAAGGGATTGGCTATGATAAAACTTTTGCTCCAATTGCTCGAATGGAAGCTATCAAAATCTTTATTGCCTTTGCATCACATATGGAGTTCACATTGTTCCAAATAGATGTCACAAGTGCATTTCTGAATGACTTCCTAAAAGAAGAAGTTTATGTCAAGCAACCACCTGGATTTGAGAATCACGAGCATCCTGAGCATGTGTTCAAACTGGACAATGCGTTGTATGGGCTAAAGCAGGCTCCTTAGGCTTGGTATAAAAGGTTGTAAAAATTCCTTATATAAAAAAAATTTTAAAAGAGGGAAAATTGATAGCACTCTCTTTCTGAAGAAACGAGGGAGGAACCTGCTCATTGTTCAAGTATATGTTGATGATATCATTTTTGGAGCCACTGCTGACTCTCTTTGTAAGAGTTTGCAAAAATTATGGAGGGGGGTGAATTTGAGATGAGTGTGATGGGAGAATTAAATTTCTTCCTGGGACTTCAAGTGAATCAATCTCAAAAGGGAACATTGATAAGTCAACAGAAGTACATTAAGAGCTGCTGAAAAGGTTTCACATGGAAGCATCAAAAGTTATTGACACTCCTATTGTCACAGCTACTCGTCTAGACATGGATGAATCTGGTTCCCCTGGAAATCAGAACATGTGTAGTAGGATCATAGGGTCACTCATGTATCTCACTGCAAGCAGACCAGACATTGTGTTCATCGTGGGTCTCTGTGCAAGGTTTCAATCTAATCCAAAGGAACCTCATCTGAAGGTTGCTAAGAGAATATTGAGATATCTCAAAGGAACATAGGACGTAGTTCTCTACTATCCCTCAGGTGACAGCTTTGATCTTATTGGGTATGTTGATGCTGATTATGCTGGATATCTGGTGGACAAGAAAAGCACGTCTAGAAGCACATTTCCTGGGTTCTTGTCTAATCTCATGGGTTATAAAGGAGGAAAAATCAGTGGCACTCTCAACTGCAGAAGCGGAATATGTAGCAGCTGCTTATTGCTGTGCTTAATTACTGTGGATCAAACAGCAGTTGGAAGACTTTGGAGTGTTCTCTGACTGTGTTCCCCTCCCATGCGACAATACAAGTGCACTCAATATGGCAAAAAATCAAGTCCAACATAAGATAACCAAAAACATTGATGTGCATCACCACTTCCTTAGAGACAATGTTGAAAAAGGGCTCATCTGCATGAAATTCTGTAGCACAGAAGATTAGATTGCAGACATTTTTGCCAATGCCTTGAGCAGAGAACATTTTGAAAGAAATTGCCTGGCACTGGAGTTGATAAAACCCAACTGAGAACCTGGTCCCTTGATGATTGTCTATGAAAGAAATGTACAAGTAAAATTAGCTAAAAAGTATTTTCTGGCAAAGTCTAACTCATCTCTATACCGTTACAGGTAGACATGCATGATGATTACAGAGCAAATAAGCAGTTGATGTAGTGCATGCTAGTTAAAAGGGCAAAGCTTACAAATGCAAGATTAGTCAGGGAACCTGGTTCTCCTGACACAGGTTAGTAGTTTCTCTGTTCTCTCATGCATAATTTTGAACGGTTAAAACAAGTGCCACATCATCAATGTGTCAGTCTATTTTCTTTGTATCTTTTGAACCCAAATATCTCACCCGTTGGTAATCGACCTGACTCCCAAAACTGCCGCCCTTTCTAACCTATCCCTCATCCATCTTAAATATATCCATCACTGTCACAACTATTCACGTCAAACTTCAAAATTGTCCTTCTTCTTTCTCTCTTCAAACTACCAATCCCTTTTCTTCAACTCATCACTTCTCACTATGGCTGAAAATCACGAAACCTCGAGTGTTCCAAGTAACACCCCTACTGAGTCCTCACCAGTTAAAACACATATGTTATACTCCCCACTCAACACTACTACTTGCCAAAACTCTATGGTAGAGTCATCCCCGTGCTCAATCTCCTCTCCTGCCCAATCGAGTTATGGTTCTCATAGGAGCCACAAAATCTCGACTACTAAAAGGTTTGTGGCACTAGCTCTCCTCCTGCCTCGCCGGAAAAATTAGGTGAAAAGGGTACAGTTGATGAAGAGGAAAATCAGGAAATCTCCAGTCTTCCTTTGGATGAAAGCTGAAATGTAGACCAAACTGCTGGTTTTGAGAATGCTTCAGATCCTAATCTTGAGCCCACAGGTACAACTCCTTCTTCTTATGGGTTTTCCATGGCATTACAAGAGAAAGAAGCAATAAAAAACATGTTATCTATATCTAATGAAGGGGTTATTATCTAAGGAAGTAAGGATGGGTCTGAGACTCAGGGGGAAGAGTCTAAGACTGTAGTAGAGGGTAGAGAGCTTGTGCATATTGAACAATTGACACAGGACAATACTACTGGGGTACCAAATAAATGACTTGATCCCTCCTCAGAGGATCCAACTCAAGGGTCCTCTCAAGAGTCCCATGTCAACATTGACCCTTCTCCCTCTCCTCATTTTGATGCTGAGCCTTTGTCTGTAGTTGTGCCTTAGATGAGATCTGAATCTGAAGAAGAAAATAGGGACAGTGAAGAGGATTCTGATGATATGCTAATTGCTAGCTTGACTAGGCGTAAACCAATGGTTGCTCAAGAGTCCACTTCTAAGTGACTTACTACAAGGTTGCAAAAGAAGGAGGCTCTTGAGTCTCCTCTTAAGAACAACCAAGCTAATTCAAGGAGAAGGAAATTGGTGAAAGATGGGAAGTCTGTAAGTGAGAAGATAGTGCCTGTTGTGAATGTGGATACTGAAGCAGACGAGGAACCTGGTTCCTTGACTAGAAAGCGCTCATAGAAGCATGGTCTCCCCAAGCCTAAAAAGTGATCTTCTATGAATACTGAAAGTCTGAACAAGTCTGATGATGTTGTCTCTAGTGAAAATATAGTGAAAGAATCAGGTGACAAGTTGGTGGAAGAGTTTGGTGCTAGGGTGATGGAAGAATTGGGTGAAAAGTCTGTGAAGTCTGATGAAAAGGGAAAGAATGTTCACAAGTCTGCTAAAAGAAAAGCTGATACTGATAAGGAACCTGGTTACTCCAATAAGGCCAAAGTTGGTGACCCCCAGAGTGGTGGGAAAGAGAAATTGAGGAATCAAAAAGTGCTATGGGGCCACACATTTGCCCCTGACATTTTGGAGGAGGCTGGAATGCGGCAATTGGTTGAAATTTATGAGTTTCAACAGTGGACACATTTGTTCACAAGTGATGCTCCAAAGGTGTATGAGGAGGAAGTACAAAGTTTCTATGCCGAATTCATCAAAGTTGAGGATGATCACATCTGCGTGCTGGTGAATGGAGTTGATATGGCAATGGACTGTGCTTTGTTGGGGTCTATTCTGGGTGTACCTGCTGAAGGGCTATCTACTATTCAGGGAACTTGTTCTTCAAACTTCAAAAACGCTATCCTAAAGGACAGAGCAGTTTTAGCAAGGGGAACGGGCACAGAGGAAAGCCCTCTTTACAGTGTATCAATTATTATTTGAGATAGTGAAGAAGGTCTTGCTCCCTCGTGTTGAGATAAGATCCATTACTTCTCGTCCAGACCTGGTTCTCATGGAAGCACTGGACAACTACACTACTATCAACTTGCCTGGGATCCTGATAGAGCAAATGCAGAAAGTGACAGAGTTCGAAGATGGTAATCATGGGATACCTTATGGGTTCCTTCTCACCAAGGTTTTTGAGTACTTCAAGGTTCCTCTGGGAGAAGCTAAAGTGGTATCACGACCCAAAATCCATCAGTCGTGATGGCATCTAACCCAACCCGCTAGGTAAGCCAATTAACAATTATCCATTTCTATTTAACTTAATAAAACAATTAAACAACAGAATTATCTAAATCTTATACATTTCCCAAGGACTGGTAGTACAAATCACGAGCTTCTAAGAACAGAGTTTACAAAGCTGACATGAAAAGAATACATCTTCTGTTTGAAAAGTATATAAATAGAGTTTCATAATCTAGGGCTACCACGAATGAGAGGCAGCAACAGCAGGAACGCAGGTACGCCTTCAAATCCAGCAACCATCGAACGTAGCAACATCAGCATCTGAGATCTGCAAGCAATGTGCAGGAAGTGTAGTATGAGTACAACCGATCCTATGTCCTCAAAAAGTAACAAACCTAACCTCAGGTTGAAAGCAGTGACAAGCTGGAATATAGGTCGGGTCCAACACAAATACCCAACAATAGTTCATACAACGTAGAAGGAAATAATCTCAAAGATGTGTTCAGCTTTTGCACAGTTTTTCAAAAATAGTTCCGCTTCTCAAAAATATCAGAGAAAACCTAAATCCTTTATCGAAATCATCGAAAAAGTTTGAGATAGTTTGAAAACTGTAGTTTTTCCTAAAAACGCTTTCCGTAATAATTAAAAATGTTTCATTGCCCTTCCAAATAACAAGTTGAAATACCACTCTATGCCCACATATCAATGTGTGAGAAAAAGTCATGAATGATGTGATACAGTACAACATGGGGAAATGCGTCTCTATGCATGTATACCATATATACATGCCAATGCCATGTATCCCAGAGATGAATCATGTACTCACACTCTTAGAGTAATCAACCTCATTGTATCATATTTTCCACTCATCATACTCAACCACTTGGTACTGTATATGGCCTGGCCCAGGAAAATCTATCCCAGAACATATACAACACTGACTAGAAGTCACCTAGTACCGAGGAAAAAGGGCAACCCAACCCTGTGGAGAAATCCATCTCCAGGTATCAAGTACTTCGGATAAATCCATGTCTAGAGAAATCCATCCCTCAATAATTCATAAATGCTCAACCACTCGGTGTTGTATATGGCCCATGCGGCCCAGGGAAATCCATCTTGAAACATATACAATGCTAACTAGAAGTCACCTAGTACCGAGGAAAAAGTGCAATCCAACCATGTGGAGAGATCCATCTGCAGATATCATATACTTCGGACAAATCCATGTCCAGGGAAATCTATTCCTCAATAATATCATCCGCACTCACTGGGGGTATGTTACAAACTCCGGAGGGGATCCTTCTGCCCAAGCGCTATCATAATCATCAATAATCGCTGCGACGTGCAGCCCGATCCCATAACTGTCACTCATAATCAGGCTCTCGGCCTCACTCAGTTATCAATCTCTCTAGTCTCACCCACGGGCTCACAATGTCATGAAAACTGACCCGGAACAATGATATGATGTATCAATAAGTAACAACTGAGATTGAGATTTGATATGAATGCATGAATGTGACTGAGTACGATATATCAATGAAATCAATGAGATGAAAGCAAGAAACGACCATTATGGGTCCCAGCAATATCAGCATAAAGCCTAACCATGATATATAGCATGATGTACAACTCATTTACTTTATCACATGGTGAAAAGACAGATATCAAAAAAATAGGGCCGCTATTCAGCGCCCTAGAAACAACAAAGTCACAATTCACAGGGTGCATGCTCACAGGCCCGTTACCTAGCATGTACGTCACCTCAACATCAATCACATAGTACGTAATTCAGGGTTTTATACCCTCAGCACTAAGTTTTAGAAGCGCTACTTATCTTAAATAAGCCAATTCTGACACCGAGCAAGCCAAGCGATGCTCCAAAAATATCATCACGTGCGTAGAGACCTCTGAACGGCTCAAAACTAGCCAAAATCAACTCAAATACATTAAATAATGCCCAATAAAGCAATTACAAATGATAAAGATCGAATCCTAAGTCAAATCTCAAATCTGGCCAAAAATCACACCCGAGCCCATGCCTCAAAACTCGACAAAACTCTCAAAATCCGATAACCCATTCAATTATGAGTCCATCCATACTAGTTTCACTAAAATCCGACTCCAAATCGGTGTTCAACACTCAAAAATTCATATTATGAAACTTTAGGCCAAAACCCCCAATTTCACTTTAAAATTCATCAACCAATTGCCAAAAATGAAAATAGATTCATGAAATATATTCAAAACTGAATGTAGAACACTTACCCCAATCCTTGTGATGAAAATGGCTTCAAAAATCGCTTCAATCCGAGCCCTACATATCAAAATACGAAGAAATAATCAAGACCTCAATTTTTATTGCTTCTGCCCAGAAATTCCGCATTTGCAGACCTATTGTCGCATCTGCGGTAAAAACATTGCTTCTACAAAAATAACCTTGCCCAGAAAGTTCTGCACCTGCGGATGGCGAATCCCGCTTCTGTGAAGACTTACACACCTGCGATTCCAAGTTCCGCATGTGCGTGCATGCAAATGCGCTATAAAATTCGCTTCTGCGGTCTTCCTCAACCAGCCTCTTCTCGCTTTTGTGACTCCTTGAATGCTTCTGTGACCATCGAACCTATGCAAACTAGCCGTAGGTGCGGTCATACCAGAACCAGCAACCTTCAGCAATGCAACATGACATGAAAATGATCCGAACCTCGTCCGAGACTCACCCGAGCCCCTCGGGACCCCGTCCAAACATACCGATAAGTCCCATAACATAACAAGGACCTACTCGAGGCCTCATAACAACATCAAAATGATGAATCACATTTCAATTCAAAATCATTAAACTTCAAAACTTCAATTTCCATAACCGATCCTGAAACATATCAAATCACGTCCGATTGACCTCAAATTTTGTACACAAGTCATATTTGACATTACGGACCTGCTCCAACTTCTGGAATAAGAATCCGACCCCGATATCAAAAAGTCCACTCTCGGTCAAACTTCCCAAAATTTCAACTTTTGCCATTTCAAGCCAAATTCTACTACAGACCTCCAAATCACAATCCAGACGCACTCCTAAGTCCAAAATCACCCAACGGAGCTAACAGGACCATAAAAATCCAATCCAAAGTCAAATACCAAAAATTCAAACTTGGTCAAACCTTTAAAATTTAAAGCTTCTTGCTGAGAACCATAAATCAATTCCGAATAGCCTGAAAACCAAAACCAACGATTCACATAATTCATAATACATCATACAGAGCTACTCATGCCCGAAAACTATCGAGTGAAGTACAATTGCTTGAAATGACCTATCGGGTTGTTACAAGTGGGAATTAAAAAGCAAACTTTTTCCAAGTCCACTCTCGAAGAATGTGAGTGCATTGATAAAGCTGGGGGAGTTGGAAGCACTTCTACCATTTCTCTATTGATCAACACTCAAAACATTGCCACTGCTGAGATAAGGCAGTTGAAAGCGAGGAATGCTATTCTTGAGAGTTAGTTGAGTCAGCTTCATGCGGCACCTGGTTCCAATAGCTCACAAAGCGAAGAGGTTGCCCTCCTGACCAAGCAGAATGTTGCGCTCAAGAAATAGGTGGAGGACGTGAAAGAGAAACTGCTCAATGAGCAAATGTCGGCGAATGCTCGAATGGATTTAGTCCTCCAAACCCTTGCCTCTTCCTCTTAGACCTCTCCTTCTAGTGCTCCCTAAACAGTGTCCCCTCTAGTGTCCAGTTTTAAGTGTCTGTTTCTTATGCTTTTTCTGATGATGTTTTGTGGTTGCTACTTTTTTTTTTGAATTATGGATGGTTGCTGGAAATATTGAAACTGCTCCTGTAGTAAAATCCAAATCGTTTTAATGGAAGCTTTTCCCTTTTTGATGTATATGCCTTACTTTTATGCTCTATTTTAAGTCATGTTATGTGCACATAAGTGGCATGAGTTAACTCAAGCTAGACTTATTTTTGCTTAAAGCCTGCTACTAATCTTTTTATGATGCCAAAAGCAGAAAAACAATTCAGGGGGAACAAGATGGGGAGCAGATTCAGGGGGGAAACAGGAAATCTAAATATAATTCTGGTTCTTAAGGGGAACATGAATTATAAGTTTGTCATCATCAAAAAGGGGGAAATTGATAGGTTATATATGCATCCTTGTTATGTTTTGATGATCTAACAAACTTACTGTCCTTAAGGAATATGTTACACATTCTCAAGACCTTAAGATCAAAAAGGTTCCAACTGGAGATATGGTTCAACTCTTCAGAGTCAAAAGAACAACGGAGGGAAAAAATAGGCACTAGTTCTCGTGCTGACTGGACAAGGCAACTGCTCCAGCTGTGAAGTTGCTGCTTGCACACGCAACAGTGCACAAATAGTGCAGTAGTCAACTTTATGGGAAGGCTTTCTACGTACCTTGCTTACATCATTAAAGTAATGTCACAAATGTATTATTACGTCAAGCAAAAGGTAAACACAAGTCACTTGAACACTTATAGAATTTACTCAAGCACTCTCACGGAGATTGATTATCCAGAAAATGATTCTCAAGTGCATGAAGAACAAAAAACAACACTGCTACGGACTAGCTCCCCATATCAAGTTATTGTATGTCCTTAGTTGAGTTGTAAACTTTGTAAAAGCTCTTGCTTGTAATTCCTACTTAGCTTACTTAGAAGCATTGTGTAGGAAATCTTTTGTAAATCATAAATTGTTGTGTTTGTGCCTTGGCTAGAGTTAGTCGAGTTGTAATTTCCTTGTAATAGAGTTATTACAAAGTGGCTTGTAATAGAGTGTTACAAGTTAGTGAGGGAGTAAGAGGTTAATTCCTATGTTACATAGGTTGTAATCTAAAGTTGCTCGGTAGTAAAGTTGAAAATCATACAAAGGTAGGTCGTGGTTTTTAATCCCGCCGAGCTGGAAATTTTCCATGTAAAATTCCTCTGTGTCATTTACTTACTACAGTGTAAGTGCGTTTTGTGAAAACTAATAGCGAACTTGGTTCTCTATATAGTTTGGTGGACCCTTAAATTCTATCAATTGTGTATTTGATAACTGATACATTTTATATCTTTTACTATATACATCACTTTTGGAAACAAAAATTTATGTAAAGAGATTCAAAAAAGAAAAATGTCGTTGTTGGGATTTAAGTTTATAACCTAAAGCAACTTTTAAACGCATTTCAACACAATACATGTAATGACCCAGCCGGTCGTTTCGAGAGTTATAGCCCTGTTCATCCATTTCTTCTTCTTTTTGTGTTCTTCAGCTATATTATGATATGTTGGGTTAGTTGGTTCAGGTCTGGAGTGGTTTTGGAGAGGATTTGAGACACTTAGTCTCTTTTGTGAAGGCTTAAGTTGGGAAAGTTGATCGGATGTTGCTTCTATGTACACGATATTAGATTTGAACTTTGATGGTTATGTTAGCTCCGTTAGGTAATTTTGGACTTAGGAGCATGCCCGGAATGTGATTTGGAGGTCCGTGGTAGAATTAGGCATGAACTGGCGAAAGTTGGAATTTTGGCAATTTTGGTCGGTAGTGAAAATTTTGATATCAGGGTCGGAATGGGATTCCGGAAGTTGGAGAAGGTTCGTGGTGTCATTTTTGACTTGTGTGACAAATTTGGAGTTATTCAGACGTGATTTGATAGGTTTCGGCATCGTTTGTGAAATTTAAAAGTTTAGAAGTTCTTAGACTTGAATTTTAGGGTAATTCGTATTTTTAATGTTGTTCGAGGTGATTTGATGAATGGAATAAGTTTGTATGATGTTATGATATGTGTTGGTATGTTTGATAGAGGTCCCGGGGGCCTCGAGTTGATTTTGGGTGATTGACGGAACAAGTTTGGAATTGGACGAATGCTGAAGTTGAACTCAGCTATCATAACCGCACCTGCGGAGTGGGAACCGCAGGTGGGAGCCCGCAGAAGCGGAGAAGGAGCTGTAGATATGACCAAGGCTGAGGTAGGCTGGAACAGCAGGTGCAAAGGATGGGTCTCATCTACGAGCCCGCATGAGTGAGACCTGGGGAGCAGATGCGGAAGAGGGGAATATTGCCATTTCCGCATAAGCGGGCAAGGCCTGTAGGAGCGATTGTCTGACCGCAGATGCAGACTTTGGGCGAGTAAGTGAGATCCGCACCTCCGATTAGAAATCCACAGGTGCGGCATCGCAGAAGAGGGATGTGGACCGCTCAAATCACATCAAACGATGCTAAAACCACGAATTACCCTCCACTCCAAGCCTAATGAACTTAAAATCTCAAGAATTCTACAACTGATGCCGAAACCAACCAAACCATGTCCAATTGACCCCAAATTTTGCACACAGGTCTCATTCAATACTATAGAACTATTTCAGCTTTTGAAATCGGATTTCAACCCTAATATCAAAATTTCACTATCGATTCGGAAACTTCAAAAATTCAACTTTTGGCATTTCAAGCCTAAATAAGATACGGACCTCAAAATACAATCCGAACACGTCCCTAAGCCCGAAATCACCCACTGGAGCTAATGGAATTGACAGAATTCCATTTCAAGGCCGTCTTCATACTGTTCCAACTACGTTCCAAATTCTAATCCTTAAGCTCTCATTTAAGGACTAAGTGTCCCAAAATACTTCGAAACTCAAAATGAATCATCTCGGCAAATCACAATGGCTGAAATAAATATAGGGGAAACAGTTAATAGAGGATCGGGGCATTAATTCTCAAAATGAGTGGCCAGGTCGTTACATCCTCCCCCTCGTAAAGCATTCGTTTGTCCTTGAACGAGCATAGAGACATACCTAAAGTGATGAAAAGATGAGGGTAATGATTGCGCATATCCTGTTCGGTATCCCAAATCGCCTCCTCGACCGAGTGCTTCCAGTGGTCAGTCCAGCAAGCCTGGCCCGAGCTAGTCACGGTCACCACGTCCTCTTAGAGCTTGTTTTCAGTGTGGCGACACACGCCATATGGTAAGGGATTTCCCTAGACTTAGGAGGGGTGCACCTTCACAGACTTCTCAGCCACAACGTGCTCCGCAGAGTTCCCAGACTATGATTACAGCACCAGTTGCTACCCCACCTGCCCAACCAGCTAAAGGTGGAGGTCGGGGAGGTAGAGGTCGCCCTAGAGGGGGAGACCAGGCCAGATACTATGCCTTTTCCTACACATATTTTTCGTGTGCAGATCCAGGTTCTTCTGCTCAGCCATACTATCCGTCTGGCGAGGCGACTCAGAGACTTCGAGGTATATCTGCCGCGTCCGCAGACCTAGAAGTCCCTCTCTGTTCTCTCTTTTAGTTATAGACCTCTTGTATCTACTTTTATTTAGACTTTTGGAGTTAGAACACTATGTATTTCGTTAGCTTGTGATTCATGAGATTCCGTGTTTTGGAAATGTTATTATTGGCCGAGAGTGTTATTATTGTATATGTCGAGCGGCATTCTAAATACTTTATTTATATTTCCCTGTTAGTCACTACAACATAATGCATTTATAGCTACAAAACACGACGTAACTAATTATGAAAATTTTCGTAGCTAAACACTTTAGCCACAATATTTTTTTTTCGTAGCATTTGTAGCAAAATATAGCATAGGTAAAAGTTAGCTATAAACTTTACATGACCCGTGGCAAAGGATTAATACTTATTGCTATTAAAATTTTGTGTTGTAGCTATATTCATAGCAAATAATTTTATACTTTTGCCGTGACAAATATATTTATAGCAAATGATTTTATACTCTTTCCACAAAAAATAAATTTGTAGCTATTATGGTAGCTACAAAGTGATATAGCGTGGCAAAAGTTTTAAATTTATTTGGCACAGAAGTTTTGATATGTAACTGCAAAAGTATTTTTGTTTAGCTACGGACAAAAATTTTTATGGCTACAAATCATACAAAAAAATCGAGGTTAGATTACTTTATTATTAATTTTTTGACAGAATATTTATTTTAGTAGCGATGAAAGTTCCTATCACCCTGTTTCTTCGCTATTTTACTTTTGTCTAAAATTTTCCAATTATTCTATGGTTGTACATGTTATATTAAAACTAATAGTAATAATATATTATCTTGAGACATAACTTCTTTTACACAAATTAACATGTAAAAATTTTTACAAAATAAATTCCAAGATACACATTTATATTAATAAATTAATAGCATCTACAATACATAACTCTTTTACAATAACTAAAATTTAAAGAAAAGAACAAGCCGATTTGAGGCTTTATGATAATAGAGATCAGAAATAATGTACGGTATTCCACATAAACAAATATAAGCATTTGCTTGATGATTCATGTTGTCACCCTCGTTTGATCTTGACGATTTATGTTGTCACCCTCATCGCAGCTGTTGATCTTTATGTATCCAAGAACATATGAAGCACTCTTCAAAATCACTAGACTGAACTATAAAATAAAATGATCATGTGAAAACTTTATATTTGAATTATCAGAACATATACCAGTTAGATGCATTTACAATTAATAATTAAAAATTCAATAAATCATGGAATAAGAAAAACTTAGCCATGTATCAGGTCAAAAAGACTAAACTTGTTTCAACACAGAAGGGAAAAAAAGTATTTAAATATACATCATAAAACTTAAGAAGATGGAAAAAAACGTATGGTTTGACATTAGAAGATAATACAATTTTTCAAAGGCACTTTTTTCTTGAGCATCCTGTAAATCAAAAACAAATAATTGAAGCAGAAAACCAAGTCAATTAGGTGTAAGGCACAAGATCTATCAAATATTTAAAATTTCACTCAACACTTATCAAAAAATAAGGCATAATATTTATCAAATTATTGGAATAACTCGTAAAATTAAACTTAAAACCCCAAACTCAAGTAGGCGTAAGAACATTCAGAAATACAATGACATAGAGACATGAGCTTACCGAGGAAGAGACGAACCGGGAAGCTAAAATTTCTGTCCATAAATGAAGATCGCAATTAGAATACACACTTGTTGGTCCTTTTGTCTTTTCCACAGCCTTGAATTGCCTACTACTAAAGGTAGACTAAAGAAATAAGAAAGTTGTGCGGTTCCACTGGGCAGAAAGTATATAAGGAAGACTTCGCGGATTTTGCTCATTTTCACCATTTTTGAAGACGGGTTTTGGAGATTTTGGAGTGATTTTGAAGGGAGATTCAAGGGATTTTCAGTGAGGTAAGTTGCTTGAGCTCTAGTACTCCTATATATGGTGTTTTTCTGTTGTTTCATTAATCAATTATTGGAAATTAGGGGTGAAAATGAGGGGTTAGGGCTTGGGATTTTGGAGAGTTTGATTTGAGGGACCAAACGGAGTCAGATTTTGATAAATTTCGTATGTATGAACTCGTGAGTGAATGAACTTTCTAGTTTTATGACTTTTGTTGGATTCCGAGATGTGGGCCCTGGGGGGGTGAGTGGATTTCAGAATTTGTGTCCAATTAAGTAATTTTTCTTGTGGAATTGGTTCCTTGGCCTATATTGATTGCATTGTATTGTTTTTGGCTAGATTCGGGACGTTTGGAGGCTGGTTCGAAAGACAAAGGCATCACAGGATAGGGTTTTGGCTTGATTGAAGTAAGTAATGCTTCCAAACTTGGTTATGAGTGTTCAAAACCCCAAACTATGTGTTATGTGATTAGTATTGAGGTGACACACATGCCAAGTGATGGGCATGCAGACGTGCACCATGAGAATCGTGACCTGGTTCATTCCATGGCACCATTTAATGACTCTTTCTTACTGATATCCGTGTTTTCATCATGTGATTAAGTAAATGAGCTGTAAATCATGCTAGATATCATGCTAGGGCTTTACGCCGATATTGTTGGGACCCGAGTGGTCGTTTCTTGCTGTCATCTCACTAGTTTTATTGGTATTATGTACTCAGTCTTATTCATGCATTTCATATCATGTCTCTCTCAGTTGTTATTTATTGGCACATCATATCATAGCTCCGGGCTAATTTTTATGGCATTGTGAGCCCGTGTGTGTGAGACTGGAGAGTGATGACTGAGTGAGGCTGAGAGCCTGATTATGAGTGATAGTTATGGGATCTGGCTGCACGCCGTATCGGTTATGTTGATGATTATGATAGCTCTTGGGTTGTAGGAGCCCTTTCGGAGTCTGTAACACACCTCTAGTGAGCGCAGATGATATTAGTGAGGGATGAATTTCCCTGGACATAGATTTGTCTAAAGTATTGATATCTGGAGATGAATTTCTCACAAGGTTAGATTACCCTTTTTCCTAGGTACCGAGTGACTTGTAGTAAGCGATGAGTGTTTCGGGATGGATTTCCTTGGGCCGGATGACCATATGCGGTACTGAGCGGTTGAGTATGTATATATATACCTGAAGATGGATTTCTTCTCAGGGTTGGATTACCCTTCTTCTTCGGTACTGGTTGGCTTGTAGTCAGTGTTGTATATGTTCCGGGATGGATTTCCTTGGCTGGTTGGCCATATGTAGTACCTAGTGGTTGAGCACTTGAGAGTGGGAGCACATGGTGCATTTCATACATTATGTGCATTGGCATGCAGAGTTAGCTGAGCTTTATATCTCACATTGTCCAAATCTGTATTTATTTTTACTGTTTGAGTTGTATACTTGAATTGATAACATTCCTACTTTTCCTGCACAGTTTATTTCTATTACATGTTGAGGTTAAGTTCGTCACTACCTATCAGTCCATATTTTGGACTTGTTACTTACTGAGTTGGTGTACTCACATTACCCCCTGCACCTTGTGTGCAGATCCAGGTATCTCTAGCCACGATAGCGATTGTTGATTTACTCATTAGTGGATCATCGGAGATAGCGAGGTAGCTGCCTGGCGATCGCAGTCCTGCTTTTCCTTTTCTTTATCTTCCCTTTAATGTATTTTGGTTATCCTCAGACTATGTTAGTCTTGCTATTTTCAGAACAGTTTGTAGTAGTTTCTCATGACTTAGTGACATCCCGATGTCAGGCTTTCTTTTCCGCACTTTTGTTTTGATTTGAATTCCTTATGAAGTTTTTTTTTATGAAATAGTTTTGGGATTATCTTGAAAAATGAAAATATAGTTTTGTTTCGGTAATGTGTCGGCTTGCCTAGTACCACAATAGGCGCCATCATGACCGGGTTAGTTTTTGGGTCGTGACAATACATGAATGTTTCTTCGTGCCACGAGTATTTAATAGCTCACATATAAAAAAACAAAAATATTTTTATCCTATTTACATAGTTTATTAATTGAGATTTTTACCTATGTATACCATATAGCAAACCTTATTACCTCCCATGTTTAAGGTTTGTGTTTATTACATTTAAGCATACCAACTTTCAATTTATGTCCCATAATTCAAATTAAGGCTTTAATTATACTCTCATTTAATGTAGGCGTGCATTTAAGGACAAAATCTTCCAATTAATCACTTTA
>MU666006.1:22063-35381 GCA_026770625.1 Nicotiana glauca | reverse complement strand
GGTTCTGCCGCGGTCGCGGTGGAACCGCGGCAGAACAGTGCCTCTGGTTCTTCAATCTTCTGCAGCAGCTTGTCATCGCGGTGGAACCGCGGTGGAACAGTGGTTCCGGCACTAAAGGGCTGGTACAATGTGACTTCAACGGAAATTTGCATTTTTGGCCTCTTTGCTCCAGTATTGACTCCAAAATAGCTCATTAGCCTTCCTTAGCCATTTAATACCTATAAATCATGAAAAACACTAATAAGAGCATTTTGTTATCATATATATCATCAAAACAACATAAGAATGTGATTATTCAAGGTGTGATTATAGTCAAATTCACCTATTATCAAGGGCCGATGATATTCTGGCGATGTCAAATTAATGATCGAAGAAAATAATAACGAAGGTGAAAGATATCGTCTATATGGGACGATTATTGTGCAAATTTTTTATGTACTCTATTTAAGTATAGTGAGAGTGAAAGGTGATGGTGAAGTAACAATGGTCTTCAAGTGGTATTTTTGAAAGTGGATACATTCAGTTGTTATAATAGTAATTGCTTTAGAGAGATGAGAAATAATGGCTGAAAAAATTAGTGGTCAAATCTAAACTATTTCGAATTACTGGACCATCTTTTCAAACATATATTATTGATTAGTGGCGAAATTTCAGATTTTCGAGGACATGACTCTTGATGGGAAGTTGTGGAAGTCGAGTATTAGGGTTGTAGGTTAGGAGATAGTTGAGTCTAGGGGTGTACATGGACCGGATTTGTTCGTTTTTTACCAAAATCAAACCAAACCAACTATATCGGTTTGGATTGTTTCGGTTTTGTCGGGTTTTTCGAGTTTTCAGGTTTTTTTGTTACATGAATATTATTTCAATCTTACTTTGTTAAAATTATAGATAAAGTTTTGATAAGTGAATATATGTTTAGTAATTATAGAAACAATTGACAAACATATGATTTATTAAAATATTCTAATGAGAGAATTTTTTTATTAACACATAATAGCTATTTTCTTAGTCGTCTAACAATATTTTTTCGTTAATTTATACTTTCAGAGTTAATACATGAGAGGATCCCAAATATTTTTCTATTTTCTAAAAAAAAACCACTATAAACTCTTAAAAATATAAATAAATTATATATATTTATATGTCGGTTTGGTTCGAATTTTTTTACTCAATACCAAACCAAGTCAAACCAAACCTAGTCGGGATTTTTAATCGGTTTGGTTTGGTTTTCCGATTTGGTACTGTTTTCCGGTTCGGTTTGAACACCCCTAGTTGAGTCGAGGCTAGTCTGGTCCAGTAGCAATGTTGTGCCTTACTACTATTTTGTTTTTCCATAGCACCGGGTCTATGTGCTGTATATCGTGTTTCCTTTGCATCTATTTTCTCATTTTCATGATGTTATTTTTTCTATGTTTTCTATTAGTGGTACTGATATTGTTTCTTTTCGTCTTCTTGATTCGGAAATGGCTTCTCTACTTCTTCGGATTTGGGATAGTTTGCATACATATTACCTTTTTCAAATCCCATTAGAAAATTCTACTGAGTTGTTGTTGTGGTTGACTATGATTAAAGTTAGTTGGTAGCCTAGTAAGAGTTATCACGTTACCCACCCTATACTAGAACACCTTTGCCTGCCCTTCCATGTCGTATATGGTATTTAATTTTTTTCCATTTAAGATAGGGTTTTAATTTTGGCGTCCTATTTACATGCACATCTACTCAAATTTATCCTCTACATGCATCTTTTTATTTTTATAAAAAGGTAAATCTAACCCAATATCAATTTATGAGGAATTTCATACTTTCAACGTTAGGTTGTATTTTTATTTTTCTCACAATAAATTCACTGAAAACATTGATGTTTTTAAAATTATATAGCACACTTCCCATGTTCGACATCTAAAAAAATTTGATAATTATTTTACTAACCATATTATTATATAAAATTGGTCTAATGTTTAAGAATGCAAATTCATTTAACTGTTTAAATTTATATCTGAATTTATGTGACAAGATCTTTAGATTGAGACATTTCAAAATATTTGATATTATTTTAAATTTTGTACGTAGTTGCAATTTTATTTAAACTTTATTTTTGAAAATTTATTTACAATTTATTTTTATACATTTTTGCCCTTTATTTTATTAAATTAGCTACACTTTAGTTTTGATATATGAAATTTGGTCTCTTTTCAAAACTCATCTTAGTTGGCGTTTGGACATAAGATTTGTAAAATTCTAAAAAATGGTCAAATTATTTTTCAAGTAATAATGGTATTTGTAATTTAGAGTTGTGTTTGGACATAAATTTCAATTTGAGTTGTTTTTGAAGTTTTGTGAGTAAAAATTTTGAAAAATAGCTTTTTAGAGGCTTTTAAATTTTCAAAATACATCTTAAGTGAAAATTAAAAATTTTATGAACAAATACTATTTCAAACAAAACAATTTTTTTTTTTTAAAAAAAAAGGAAATTGTTTTTTATGTCCGGGCTCTTAATATCTAACATCTACATAAAATACTACTACTACTATTCACCTCCTGCTTCGTATAGTACAACAAACTCAGAATCTTTTGAGTGCGCCATAGAGAGCTAAAACCCTGCTTTCCATTTATTTTCTTCTGCCCCCTCAACTCTCACATCAATGGCTGCTATATGCTATCAATCTCCAATTAAACTCAACTACACCACCTCCAATGCCTTCTCCAATCCCATCCCTAATAGTCCTCCGTTTCTTTACCCCATCAAAACCCGATTCTCTTCCGGATTCAATCTCTCAGCAATCCCTTCCAAAACCCAAACAACCCATATCACCATACCTGAACCCGAACCCGTTTTCGCCTCCGTCAAGTCATTTGCTCCGGCGACAGTGGCGAATCTGGGTCCGGGATTTGATTTCCTCGGCTGCGCCGTCGACGGGATCGGCGATTTCATCACTCTCCGCGTTGACTCAAAAGTCAAACCTGGCGAAGTTTCAATCTCCGACATCTCCGGCGCCGGCGAAAAGTTGAGCAAAGACCCTTTATCGAACTGTGCAGGTATAGCTGCTCTCTCCGTCATGAAAATGCTTAATATACAGTCCGTAGGTCTTTCAATTTCCCTTGAAAAAGGGCTGCCTTTAGGTAGTGGACTCGGTTCTAGCGCCGCCAGTGCTGCGGCGGCAGCGGTGGCCGTAAACGAGCTTTTTGGCGGGAAATTAAGTGTATCTGATCTTGTTCTTGCTGGGTTAGAATCTGAAACAAAAGTCTCTGGTTATCATGCTGATAATATAGCACCTGCTATAATGGGCGGTTTTGTGTTAATAAGAAGCTATGATCCGTTAGAATTGATCGAATTGAAGTTTCCACTTGAAAAAGATTTGTTCTTTGTGCTTGTGAATCCTGAATTTGAAGCTCCAACGAAGAAGATGAGAGCAGCATTGTCGAATGAGGTGACAATGTCCCATCATATATGGAATAGTAGTCAGGCGGGAGCGTTGGTGGCGGCGATACTGCAAGGGGATTCGAGGGGTTTAGGGAAGGCGTTGTCGTCGGATAAGATAGTGGAGCCTAAAAGAGGGCCGTTGATACCAGGGATGCAGGGAGTGAAGAAGGCAGCGTTGGAAGCCGGGGCGTTTGGTTGCACGATTAGCGGGGCGGGACCAACTCTGGTGGCAGTGACGGATGGGGAGGAGAGAGGGAGGGAGATTGGTGAGAGAATGGTGGAAGCGTTTATGAAAGAAGGGAAGTTGAAGGCTTTAGCTATGGTCAAAAAGCTTGATCGGGTTGGTGCTCGATTGGTGAGTAGCAATCCCAGATGATTGATCAATCAATCAACTACGCCTCAATTGCAGGCTAGACTAGTATGGTGGAGGTTGTATGAATCCTTTATATCTTTTCTCTATGTGAATTCATCATGATATGTTAGGAATTTATATGCAATTGTCAATGTATCATGTATTAGTTATAAAGAAGTCAGCTCAGCAATAATAAAACAGTTAGAAGGTGCCATCTGACATGACCTGCTTGTCAACTGATAAACATTCTTGATTTGTCTTTCAGGGAAAACATTTTGTTCAATATTTATCTTGCAATATGTTGAATGTCGCTTGCACTTTCTGATTTTTTTCCTGGACTTGCCTATTCTTCCTTCATATTTGGGCTTTGCACGAGTTAGTTTGCTTTCATTTCATAAGTTCATTATGTTCTTATGATACTTTTTTATTCTTCGTCTTGCTGATTGTAGCTGGCAGAACTGATGCTATACTGAAATAATTAAGCACTGCATAGCAGAGCTATGTAGTAAATGTGCAGCATATCAGCAAATTATGTGTAAGTTTTCCTGCTTGCTACCTGTAAAACACTAACTTAGTTGTTTTTTCCTTCCTTTTCGAATGTCCTGCCAAAAAACATAGCCAAGCAATTGTCAAAACAGAAGTTCTTTTCGGCCTATGGGCATGATCCTGTACATTAATTCTCTGTATTCCCTTTTCACTAGTTTGTTCTTCAAAAGTGAAAAGAAAGAATCTGGATTTCCTTTTCTTTACCATTTCAGCATTTCATGCAATGTACGCTTTTATTTTGCATTTTTTTGCAACAGTTGATTCAGCCTGCTATCGGAAACATCCTCTCTATCTTCACAAGATTCGATAAGTTTTGCATACACTCTACCATCCCCAGACCCACTTGTGAAATTATACTGGGTATGTTATTGCTGTTGTTGAGTTCAGCATGCTCTTAAAATAGTTTTTCCATTATGAATGCATGTCGCAACACCAGCTAAATTGGTATTAGGTTGTACGCCTAATTTTTCTGGTATGGTTGTTCAATTGGTCAGAGCACAACTCCGTCGAGCGGAAGCTATGAGTGTCAGTGACCAAAACCTCACTCTAATTAATGTCGTGAGGCCGACTGAATCCAATCCATTAACCCAAAAATGAAACTAAGTATGTGCCTGTTCGTGTTCGCTATCGAGGGAAAATATCCTATACATGGTAGTCCTGCTGGGCGCTGTGGCCTAAACGGTTGTCCCATCTCATTTGGCTATACTTATATGTAGCCAGCCATGTTAGCTCCACATCAGACCCCGCTCTTTGGAATAGCAGGAATACTAAAGATCATGGCATGACATCTCTGAGTTCCTTTGGCGCAAGCTATTACTTAACAACATTTTGTTTTTCAGATAGCAAAGACTTGGAATTTATTAACTTAAATTTCCTAAGTCTTATAAACTCACACATCTTTTCCCTTCTTAACAAGATCTGCAGTATTAGCAATTTGATTTAAAGTGGAAATAATGATTAAAATATCTCCATTTGAAGTTCTTCCCACCTCAACAGTAATTGTACGTTGTAAGTCAGAAAAATAAAAGAGAAGTACACTAACCAATACTCCCTCCAGTACAAAATAAGTGATTTTTTGGCTTTTTCTTGTGGTCTAACATAAATAATTTTTTTCAGATTTCAAGATTTCAAGAATGAATTAATTATTTTTTTCCTTCATTGCCCTTGGAGTAAATAGTGTTGGAATATGTGTTAGGAGTGTTTATGTGAGATAGTAAAGGTTAATATGGTCAATTTTATTGCTAATTAATGCTAAAAGGTGAATTTCTTAATCTGTGTGAAAAAGTCTAAAAAATTACTCCCTCCGGTCCAAAATAAGTGATTTTTTGGCCTTTTTCTTGTGGTCCAAAATAAATGATTTTTCCATATTTCAAGAATGAATTAATTATTTTTTTCCTACATTGTCCATAGAGTAAATAATGTTGGAATATGTGTTAGGAGTGTTTATGTGAGATAGTAAAGGTTAATATGGTCAATTTCATTGCTAATTAATACTAAAAGGTGAATTTCTTAATCTGTGCGAAAACACCAAAAAAATCACTTATTTTGGATCGGAGGGACCGGAGGGAGTACTTATTTTGGACAGAAGGGAGTACAAAACAATTACTTGGTTCGATCATTGAAGTCTATGTTCACGTGTGAGAAAGTCCAATAAGAATTTCAACACTGAAGGCTAAAATGAATGGCTTTAATTAATTTTGCAACTGCATTTAATTAAGCAAAGCTAATGTTTCTTTCATGTGTAGCTTTCAATTAGAAAGAACCCCGTATGCTAAAAATTGCAGAGCCAAATAAATTTGGCCACCAAAATGTCGTTTTTAACAAATGGTAAGGGCTTTCACATAGGCGGAGCCGAGATTTGATTTGAACCTTATGAGTTCAAAATTGTAATCCTTTTAAGTTACTGGATTCTAAATTAATAAGTTGTATATATTCAATGGATTTCTTAAAATAAATATATGATTTGAACAAAAGCTACTGGGTTCGCCGAACCCGCATCCCGTACTCTACCTTCGGCCCTGGCTTTCAGGTGGGGTTTGCCCTACTCCGCCTCTTTGATGGGAAGACAACAAATTTAATTCACATCAAACAACATAAATAAGAAGTGGCAAGAGCTGGAGCCAAGATTTATGGGTCGCTTGGTACAATCTTCTATATGGGTTAACTAATCCCACCATTTTAGGGTTCATTTAGTACGAGGGATAAGGAATAATTAATTCCGGAATTAAATTTAAGAAGAGTTTATCCCATGTTTGGTTGGGAGAAAATTGTGGTATAATTAATCCGGTCCTAATGGAAAGGTGGAATAACTAATCGCGAGATAATTATGGGATAACTTCTTTCCAACCAAACGATCCCTAGTATAAAAGTTCTCCCGGGCTTAGCTAATACCCCAAATCAAATATGAGATAAAGTTAATCCAATAATCCCAAACTTATCATGGGATTATTATTGTTATCCTATGTACCAAACAAACCCTTAAATTTTATAAGTTCTTAGTTTGTATTTAATAAAAAAAATTATACAAATTATAGTGCTTAAGAAAAAGTGATTGGATTCGACCAAATCCATACCTAATAGCCTAGCTCCGCCTCTAGTAGTCACTCATGCATGTCTCGAACCTGCAACCTTGACAGCTAAAGAAATCACTAAAATGTTAAATTCAATTCGCTAAGGCTAATTTTGAGCCGTTATTAGGTTTTGATTAGGCTAATCAATATATGCTAAATACTACTATAAGCTAGTTACTTGTAGCTTTTTTATTGGGAGAAATTTTATTTTGAGTGAGATATACCATGTAATAGTTGAGTGAGGGCAGTGGTTGCTTGCCAAATGGAACTTGTGGATCCCACATTTAATGAAAAATCCCCCTCTCCCCATTTAACTTTACCGTTCCCCACACCAACCCCCCCTCTCTCTTCCACTTTCTTGTTCTTCCTCCATAACTTCATAGCATAAGGCTTAACGCCTATAAAAAAAATCTCATAAGCAAAAAAAGGTGTCATAATGTTAGGGCTTGGGAAAGTGATGTCTAAAGGAGATATACGTATATTAGTTAGATCAGTGCTAAGACACGTGGTAGAATCAGGGAGATCAAGAAATAAAATCCAGAGGCTCAAAGAAGTTTAATTCAACGGCCCAGATTAGTTCAATCAAACGGTGGAGAAAATTAGAAGATAGTGGAGTGGGCTATTATAACAAATTCTGCTGGGTCAAAGCAAAATCAGTTTTGGACCGATATCCTTCCTACTCTCTCAAATTTCTTACCATCTATTCTTCACTTTTCTTCTTCTTTTCTTTTCTTCTTTCTAACCTCCGATTTATTTCATTTTCAGGGTTGATCTTGATTGTGTAGTTACAATTTGTGTTTCCTATTTCAAATTGTAAATGTCCAATGTAATAGAGCTCGAGTTCAATCAATAAAACTGTTGTTACAAATTCAGTGTTCTTAATTGTTTTGATCATTCAATTTTACAAGTTCATTACAATTAGTATCAGAGCAATTTTCTGGCTAATTCAATATGACTGGAGCGGAAACAAGATCTACGACTACAGATGAATCAGTTAAAAAACTGAACGCACAATTACAAAATTACATGCTGTCGAATGACTCAAAAATTGAAGAACTGGGTAATAAAATCGACAAATTGCTAGAGAAGATGATTCCCCCACGTGAAGGGATTCTGGGAAGTGCACCAATTGAAGGACTGCAGCTTGTTGGATCTGCTAATCACACAAGAGCTGGAGAGAATGGTGAATCTTCAGTGGGTCAATCACAAGGAAATTTCTCCCATCCCAGGTGGGAAATTCCTTACTTTGAAGGGGAAGATCCATGTGCTTGGTTACGCAAGTGTGAGAGATATTTCCAGTATAATCGAATCACAGATCCATAGAAAAATTTGGAAGAGGCAGTTCTTCATCTCAACGGTAAGGCCGAGTCTTGGTTTTTCTCCTATTATGTCAGTAAAGGTATTGTTAGATGGGCTGATTTTACCACAGAAATATGTAATAAATTTCAAGGGGCTGTTAACAGTAAATTGTATCTAATTGGGGAATTCAAAAACATTGAACAAAAGGGGACTATAGATGAATACTTAGAGTAATTTGAAGAACTAAAAGCATGGGTTTTGATTAGAAACCGTACTATCCCAGAAGAATTTTTCTTAGAATTCTTTATTGAAGGATTGAAGGAAGAAATTAGACACTCAGTTAATATGTTGGATCCTTACTCCTTCAGTAAGGCTGTGGAAAAGGCTAGACATCAGGAGAACTTATTAGAATCCTTAAGCAAGAAGGAAAAATTGCAAAAGAACAGAGGGGTGGGTACAAGGTAAGTGAACCCAACCAATAGATTTCCCAGCAACTCAATGAGTATTCGGGCAAATAAGTTGTTTGAGACCAGAAGGGCCCAAGGCCTGTGCTACAAATGTGGGGATAAGTATCACCCAGGCCATCAGTGTAAATAGAAACAGTTGAATGCCATTTCTGCAACCACTAAGCATGAAGGAGGAGAAAAATTAGAGATTGAAAATGAGGGAATCAATTTAGAATTACAAGAGGAAGCTATAGATGAGGCAGTCAGTTTGAATGCCTTGTTAGGAACTGAAGTTCCTAACACTATCAGGTTGAAAGGGGAGTAAAAAAGGAATAGTATGTCTATATTGTTAGATTCAGGAAGCACTCACAACTTCCTAGACATGGAAACTGCTAAGAAAATGGAGTGTATTATCAAGGATACATCTCCTATGAGGGTCACTGTGGCTAATGGGAACCATGTGATGAGCTATCACCTTGTCCCAGCTTCAAATGGAAGATTCAGGGAGTGAAGTTTGAAGATACTGTGAGACTCCTAAGATGATGGGGTAATGAAATGATCCTAGGGGGATATTGGATGAAGAAACACAACCCTGTACTTCTAGACTTTGTGGAGTATAAAGTAGAGGTTACTCATAAGGGGAAAAGAGTATAATTGAAGGGCATCTACAGTCAATGAGAGTTGAAGAGTATGTCTGCTTATGGATTTAAGCAACTTATTAAGAAAGGAAAGTCATCTTGGGCTCATCTATTCACTATATCAGCTACGGAGGTTTAGGTTGAAGAAAGTATACCTGCAGCCATCAAGATGGTCATTCAGCAATTTCCAAATGTCTTTGTTGAGCCCACAATTCTTCCACCAAGGAGACACCATGACCACCACATTCCCCTGAAAGCAGAAGCAAGCCCAGTCAGTATCAGACCTTACAGATACAATTTTTTCCAGAAGAATGAAATAGAGAAACAGATTAGTGACATGCTGCAAAATAGCCTTATACAGCCCAGTCACTCTCCTTTCTCTTCTCCTGTTCTTTTAGTCAAGAAGAAAGATGGGAGTTGGAGGTTTTGTATTGACTATAGAGAATTAAATAACATGACTATAAAGGATAAGTTCCCTATTCCTTTAGTGGATGATCTCATGGATGAGCTGCGTGGATCTAGCATATATTCTAAAATTGATTTGAGGGCAGGGTATCGTCACATTAGAATGGGGGAATGAGACATATATAAAACAACATTTAGAACTCATTTAGGGCATTATGAATTCAGAGTTATGCCTTTTGGCCTAATTAATGCCCCAACCACCTTCCAATCCTTAGTGAACCATGTCTTTAAACCTTACTTGAGAAAATTTATTTTGGTGTTCTTTGATGATATCTTAGTTTACAGCTCTTCTATTACTACCCATGTGATCCATCTCAGAACGGTATTAGAAGTATTGAGATCAAAAAAACTCTATGCCAAGATGTCCAAGTGTTCATTTGGGCAATGCAAAGTGGATTATTTAGGCCACCTCATATCTGGAGAAGGAGTGGCTACTGACCCTTCAAAAATTGAAGCTATGTCTACTTGGCCTGTCCAAAATATATCAAAGTCTTAAGGGGTTTCTTGGGGCTGACAGGATACTACAGGAAGTTCATTATGTCCTATGGAATTATCAGTAAACCTCTAACCTACCTATTGAGAAAGAATGTCTTTCAATGGAGTCAAGAAGCTGAACATGTCTTTATTCAACTACAGAAAGCCATGATTACAGCTCCTATATTAGCCCTAGCAGATTTTACCAAACCTTTTGTTATAGAAATTGATGCTTGTGCAAAAGGTATGGGGGCAGTATTGATGCAAGAAGACAGACCTATTGCTTTTTTCAGCAAAGCACTAGCTCCTAGACACTTGGGGTTATCAACTTATGAAAAAGAATACATGGCTGTACTATCTGCTGTGGAAAGGTGGATACATTACTTGCAAGGCAGTCATTTTATTATCAGAACTTACCACCATAGCCTGAAATTTCTACTGCAGCAAAGGGTAACTACTGTACTACAACAGAAGGGATTGACTAAACTACTGGGATTAGATTATGAAGTTCAGTACAAAAAGGGGGCTGAGAACAGAGTGGCAGATGCCATATCTAGAAGGATGGAGGAAGAGCCTACACTAAATTCCATTTCTGCAGTAGAACCTACATGGATGAAGGAGATAGAGATGTCCTATGAGCATGATGCAACAGCCTTACGACTTATAACTGAGTTGATTACAACTCCTGGGGCCAAACCTAAGCTCACTTTGACTCAAGGAGTTATAAGGTTTGAAGACAAGATCTATGTGGACAGGAGAACTGACCTAAGGCTTAAAATATTTGAAGCCTTACATATATCACCTTTAGGAGGGAACTCTGGTCAACAGGGCACTTATAAGAGGATCAGTTCTATCTTCTATCGGCCAAACATGAAAGCTACTATAAACAAATGGGTTTCTGAGTGTGACACTTACCAAAGAGTCAAAACAGAACATGTCCACCCCCTGGACTCCTACAACACTTACCTATTCCAGAATTACCATGGCAAGATATAGCCATGGACTTCATTGAAGGCCTACCTTCTTCTAATCAGAAAAATGCTATTCTGGTGGTAATTGATAGACTGACCAAATTTGGTCACTTTCTGGCCCTAAAACACCCTTATACAGCACTAGACGTGGCTAATATTTTCTTGAAGGATATATATAAGCTACATGGACTACCTAAGACCATTGTATCTCAAAGGGACCCCATCTTTACTAGCCAATTTTGCCAACAACTATTCAAAATCATGGGGACAAGACTCACCATGTCTACATCTTACCACCCTCAAATAGATGGCCAGATTGAAAGACTCAACAGATGCCTGGAGTCTTATCTTTGATCTATGGTTTTTCAGATCTCAAACAATGGGTTAAGTGGTTACCATTGGCTGAATGGTGGTATAACACCAACCATCATAGTTACCTCAAGATTACACCTTTTCAGGTACTCTATGGGTTCAGTCCCCCATAGATACCACTGGGATCCCTACCCCAATCAACACACTCACAAGTAGGAGCATGCATAGCTCAAAGGCAGCAGATGTTGCAGAACCTCAAGGATAACTTGGTGCAAGCTCAAGCTCGCATGAAGTTATATGAAGATCAAAACAGGACTGATAGGTCCTTAAGTGTAGGGGATTTGGTCTACTTGAAACTACAGCCTTACAGACAGACATCGATAGCTATGAGGAAGAATCTAAAACTTTGTGCTAGATACTATGGACCATATACAGTAATAAAGAAGGTGGGTTTGGTCGCTTACCAGTTAGATCTACCACAAGGATCTCAAATCCACTCTGTATTCCACATCTCCCAGCTGAAATGGCATGTGGGTCCAACAATCGTGCCCACTCAACAACCTCTAATATGTGACAGTGACAGACGCGTCTTGGTGCAGCCATTAACGATCTTGAACAGGAGAATGGTTAAGTTCAACAATGCTGCAACGGTGAAGGTTTTGGTGCAATGGACCAATCTAAGTGAGGATGAGGCTACGTGGGAAGATTGGGGTTACATAAAGGGTCAGTTTTTGGTGTTTGCTGTTCAATTTTGACCTTGAGGACAAGGTCGATTTGAACGATGCGGTATTGTTAGGGTTTGGGAAAGTGATGTCTGAAGGAGATATGCGTATATTAGTTAGATCAGTGCTAAGACACGTGGCAGAATCAGGGAGATCAAGAAATAAAATCCAAAGGCTCAAAGAAGTTTAATTCAACGACCCAGATTAGTTCAATCCAATGGTGGAGAAAATTAGAAGCTAATGGAGTGGGCTGTGATAACAGATTCTGTTGGGCCAAAGCAAAATCAGTTTTGGACCGGTATCCTTCGTACTCTCTCAAATTTCTTACCATCTATTCTTCACTTTTCTTCTTCTTTTCTTTTCTTCTTTCTAACCTCCGATTCATTTCATTTTCAGGGTTGAGCTTGATTGTGTAGTTACAATTTGTGTTTCCTATTTCAAGTTGTAAATGTCCAATGTAATAGAGCTCGAGTTCAATCAATAAAACTGTTGTTACAAATTTAGTGTTCTTAAATATTTTGATCATTAAATTTTACAAGTTCATTACACATAAAAAACCACTTAATATTCATCAGCCATACAAAGAAGAGCGAGTTGAAGAGAGGAGAAAATTTAGGGCTCCAAAAGAATTTGGTCTTTTCTTGTCGATGATGAGACCAGATACGAAAAAGATGGGTCTTTTTTTTCCCCATTCTTTTTCCTTTTTATCTTTTTCCTCTTAACATTTTTTTTGGTTTTTATTTTTATTACAAACTGGAAACATTCTGCTACAAACATCCTTTAGAAGAAAAAATAACGTGAGAAAAGTTTTTTGCCAAAACTTTTTTCAAATAATTGAACAGAAATTTGGCCCAATTTTTTTTAGCTTTCTGTCTATTTTATAATACTACTTTCACAATTTTAAAGAATTTAAGTTTATTCAATTGTTCACACATTAGCTTTAATGTGATGTTTTCTATCTTTTAAACTAGTAGTTTAGTAGTTTTATTACATAATTACTGATATATCATATAAATCAAAGTGACATATTTTTAAAAAAAATCCTAGTCATCTTTAAAAGTTATGCAGGAAGAAGAAGAAAGTGGAAGAGAGAGGGGGGGGG
>MU666005.1:88529-160391 GCA_026770625.1 Nicotiana glauca | reverse complement strand
GCCTTGTAATCCTATTAGTTTTAGGACATAATATATACTACATGTTAAGAATCCTACATGATTACCTTTAGAATCCCAATAGTATAATTATGTTCGGGCATAGATATAAAATATTACATATTAGCATGTAAACCTAATACCTTTAGGAATATGTTAGATTTTTTTATTAATAAAATTATTTTTGGGATATGGACATATTTTTAGCCACGTAATCCTATTACTTTTATGAAATACTTCTTTAAAAAATTATATTACTAATTTAATTTGAAAACGTATTATATTGTCCAAATTTATTTAGAAAGGGGAGAGCCTATATTATTATAAAAGTACAAATATAATATTGATAGACCAAAATTGCTCTAAAATATTAAACAAAAGAACTCATATGGAAAGGACAAAGTTGTAATAACTTATTTTTTTGGATTATAAAAACTTCTATGTTAATATTTAAAATATTTAAGATTAATACAATCTTGTCTATTAAATTCTTATTAAAAATATGTATGAAGGTTTAATAAGATCAGTTTCATAAAAATCCTCCATATTAGTAATACATTACGAGTCTATAAAATTAAATATAAAAAAATTAGAATAAATGCTAAACAGACTGTATAAAGTGTTAAAACTGAGAGAAAAATTCATATGGTAATATATCATTATATTATACATGTACTACTTTCCTATCAAATAATACTTTTTTATTATTACTTTTTTTTTTTTAATATAGAAAAATATACACAATTATTAAAGAACAATTAGGTAACCTTTTAGAAAATAAATATGTGAGAGAATAAAGAAAAAGGTTGGTAAGAGACAATACCACTAATGATTTTGAAACATAAAGATCAAAAAGTGGAATGTCATATTGTTCTTTTTATTCTTAATAAAATTTATGGTCGATAAAATTATAATTACAGTTAAATATTCAAACATCAGATGAAATAATATTAAGATTCTAAATTAACAGAAAATAAATTATATATAATGTTAATACCAATTATTCAAATCTTTCAATTAATTATTTGGCAAGAGAATCCAATTAAATTATTTTTTAAATTCATCATATGAGTAAAATTATTTTTCAAGTAAAAAAAACACTTAGGGTACATAAATTTATTCCATAAAAAGAGTATTCGAGATTAGAAAAACAGATCACAAAGTAAAAAAGATTAGTATAATATTAAGAATGCCATACAACCATTTGAGTAAGCACAATCAAAGCTAAATCCTGAACAAGAATAAGCTTTCAAGACTATATTATAAAAAGTCAACTCTGGTATAGCGAGATTATCCTTTATAGATGTCTCCGACGAAATCGAAATAATATTCTTAGGTCATACATTACTTGCAAATGTCAGATCAAGATGCATGCTATTGTTATAAATAAGAACAAGTGGTGTACCAACAAAGATTTTATTATGAGGTCGTACAACTCACTTTAGATTTGATATACCTCTTCAAATTTCTGAAATAACCATCACAAACATATCAAAGCAAAACGCTAAATTTATAAGTAAAGCAAAAGTGATAGTACTTGATGAAGCGTATTTGGCTAAGCGTCAAAAGATCGAAACAATGCCCAGAGTTTTTGAGATATATTGAATATCGATGAACCGTTTGGTGGAAAAGTAATAGTTTGGGAGGTAATTTCTGTCAAGTACGATCAGTAGTTTCAAAATTGACCAAAGCAAAAATTGTAAAATCTAGCTTGTCAGAATTAGACTTATGTACCCTTCTGCATTTATTGTACCCTTCTGCATTTCAGATTCTTTGTACAAGCAAACACATGAAACTAGACTTGTGTTGCGTGGTAGTGGGATATAAACTAGTTCTAGGAAACTTCCCGGAGGGAACTAAGGGATAATACACTTCGGGTTCGGGTTGCTTGGAAATGCTTGAGGAGGTGGGTTTAAGAACAGTGTATTATCCAATACAGTTAAAACATTGTAATGAAGTGTTGTTATAAAGAACATATATTACAACGTAACATGAAAATTTGGTTTAGTAAAAAGCTTGATTTTATAATAAAGCGTTGTTATATAAGAATAACAATTATTATATATATGTTTGACTGTAAATTGTTTTAAGTATATGCTAATATGGGGAGAAAAGGGGGCCTGAAAAAAATATAGACTGCTACTCTGATTCGCCTTGCTTTTTTACTTCCACTTCTCTAGAATTCATGTCATCTTTGTATTAATCAATGTATTCCGAATGGGGAATTTCTTTCCCTTTTATGTCCCAGAAGAAATAAAACTGATGCGGGTCTGATACTGGATGTTGAGAAAAGTGGAAATGAGAAAAAGGCAAGTAAATGCATAACTATTTACTGAAAAAATAAATATGAACAGATTGATAATTAAATCCATATGAAGAATGACGAATCATTGTACCAAAGAGAAAAATAAAACACAATTTTAGGTTTACTAATAATTAGAGATAAATTTAGAAGAAGTTGTAGGGAGAAGCGTCCATAGGGTGGATAAGATATGTAAGGACTAGTGCCGCCAACATCAACACGTATGCAATTCCTTGATCTATGGATGTTCCTGCAAATTAATTACCATGACCATATTAGCCGAAACGATTTAAGTTACATACGCTAGTGGTGTTAAAAAAGATTTACGATACGCCAATTTAACCTTTAACCTGGCCAGAGAAACTCTAGTCCAAGTATCCTCAGCTTGTGTAAAATTGATTACAGTCAAACTTAAAACATTTAAGAATAACTTAAAACCAAACATTAATAAGTGATTTAAATTTATTGTGTTTTTTTCGTCTAAGTTGGTTAATGATGGTAGTAGTTTAGCCCTTTTACTCGCATCTCTACTATTCACAAAGGCTTGTGCAATACTTTACGAAATATTCAAGCTTAACGCAATGTTTAATTTTTTTGAAACTCTCATCTCCTAGTAATCTCAATCTTCTTAACACTAATGTCAAAAATAATTCACTATCGACCAGTAGATTATCATCCTCGAATGGACAAAAAAAAGTATCTGAGTGTCGACGCCCCCTTTTTCCCTCCCTCTAAGGAGCGGAAAATCGGGTTTATGACATTTAGAAAAGGCAACTCTATTTCCGTTTGGGAATTGAGTTTTGGATTTGGAGAGTCGTCACCTAATAATTATAGTGCATTAGAACATTTTAAGAAAGATTTTGAGATGAAAAACCAGAGTTCGGGTAAGGGCTAGAAATTATCTCAAGGGAAAAGTGTTAGGCACCCCTCAAGATCTACTAGTGTGGTTCCCGGCCATGCTACGATTATGACTTTAAATGCAAACAACAAGTAGACAAGCAAGCATTGCAAATACGAAGAAACTTTCACATAATGGTTGCAAATAAAAAGTACGAAAGGTTTAAAAAGTGCTGAAATTTGAAAGAAAGTAGTTTTGTAATTAAAGAAAAGATATACGAGTAAAGGGGAAGGGGTCAAATAATTGATGCAAGTAACTTAAAATAAGTGAAAGAGGCGGAAATTTAGGGAGAAACAACACTAAAATTTAGACAATTAAGAGATTTTTCATGATAGGTGCAAAGAGTGGAAGAAGAGGTTAAAGAAACTGAAACTGAACAACTTTAAAAATTCTGAAAAAAAAATAACAAAGAGGGAGGGGGTCCTAGGTTTGTAAATCACATGGATCATCCGCACAATACCGGTACCCAATTGTACGCATAGTGTTATTGTGTGATCATCATCTCCATGTCTACTCTTCCCCACCCCGTTAAGGTAGTAAAGCGCAGAATAGTATCGTTACTTATTGCATGCTATTACCCGTCCCAACCCTATCAGTCCCGTAGGCAAATGGACTACTAATCCTAAAGGGAGAGGTGTTTGGGGCTTTTAGAAGTTTTCAAAGGACAAAATGCTAAGGTGTCAATAAAAAATACGTAATGCAAATAGAGGGGAAACAGAAAAGCGAACAAGGCTCAAATACGCCTCCATAAATCAGATAAAAGTCATTGAGTTTAGCATGTCTTACACGTACTGATTTGGTCTTCATTAAATAAAGCGACGAGCGAACTGGTCCAACGCATATTTTTAGATGGAAAGTTTGCATTATGCTCGTTCGAATGCAGTTGACTAAAACTGATCTGATTAATTAATTAATCCTTTTGTCTAAGTGTTGGTTAGAACTAGACATGATATCTACTGATTTACGAAAAGATGCAAACTGATTATAGAAAAAGGTTACTAGTTTTAACAGAATAATACGAGTTCGGCAGTTGATATTGCTTTTAACGAATGAGACAATTCAGATTCGACATTTCCTATAGGCATGCTTTCTATACGTTTACTAGTTTTGACGCCTTTTCAGACGTTAATAGAAGTCCTATGAACATGTATCTATATGCATCCTTTATTATTAAACCTACGAATTATTTGCCTAATGATGCTTATATATGCAGAGATGTGGGAGTCTATAGGCAGGATATCTATATGTGAATTTGCAGGACAATTAGAAGTTAACCCTATAGGCAGGATATCTATGTGTGAAGTTGCAGAAATCAGAAGTTAACCCTATAGGCATGATTTCTATATATGAGTTGCAGAAATTAGAAGTTAACCCTATAGGCATGATTTCTATGGGTGAGTTGCAGAAATCATAATAAATCCATAACGGCATGATTTTTACCCTTAATGCATAAAAAATAAACCCCATCCCCCTTTTTTCTAAATTCCCAAGTTTATACAAGTTACTACAGCCCAAAAGAAATAAAATTGGAATTAAAAAGTGCATCAGGAATCATCAGCTACATCCTAACGGCCTAATTCAGACTTAATGTCTAATAATATGAGATTGAGCCACTTTCGAGATCCAGATTTCCAAGCCTTCTCTCATCTAGGGTGTTTCAGAGATCCAAGGGATTTCAGGGACCCCAGGCAGTGCATACACCCAAGATGTTAATCATAAATTGAGTTGTGCAGTGTGGAAGGGCCAGCCCTTGTGTGTCCAAGTTTAGAGAGAGCTCAAGGGTCCTAAGGCAAGGCTCACACAAGAGGGGCAGAACCTAAGTTCTAAGATTGAGTGCAAGTGCAATGAAAGAAAAAGGGTAGGGAATACCCAGATAGGCTGGTGGTCATGCCCAACCATGAAGTAGACTGACACACCCCTGACCAAACCTGCTGGTCAAACATTTAGAGAGTGAAGACGTACTGGAGGTCAAGCTATGGCCTGGGAAATAACTAGAAATACTGTCAGGCCAAAGCTATTAATAAACACACAGAATAACGGGATATGGATGGAAAACTGACAAAGCTTAGGGCCCAAAGGGTCCAGTTCATATTCATGGACAATAACTTCAAATATTGCCATGTTTCAGAACCATAACTTAAAGCATATAAGGGGATGCGGGGGTTTGGGATTCATAAGGTAGCAAATAAATAACACATGACTGACAGAGTGCACACATTGATAAACATTTATTTACAAGGGAAAGAGAACATAGTACAACATGCTAGTAACATATCTAGACTGCAGAAACATGAACATAATTAGGAAGAAAAAAAAACATGTTGTTGTTGAGGCTTGTAAATTAACTAGGACATACCAGTGGAGAAGCAAAGTGCAGAAAAGGTAAAGCAAACAAGAGTCAGTCTAGCCTTGGCTTTCAGCCGGCTAGACAAAGCAACAACACAAGTAGCAGTAAAGAAAGAGAGAATTTTAGGTGTAAGTGTGTTTTTTTGAACTCAAGTTGTTCGTGTGTTCAAAGAAAAGAGAGTAGGGTATTTATAGTTTTTTGAAAATGAGTGAAACAGAAATAATAAGCCACAAACATGGAAACAATCACTATTTAGAATCAATTATATAAGTGATTGCCTTTAATCAAGGGATCACTTGCTTAACGGGCAATGACAAGTTCAAAATAAGAAAAGAAAACAATTTGTAAGTGTAATAATTGTTGACATAAAAGGAGCAGTAAAATCATATATTAAGGGAATAAGTCTAAGTACAGGAATGTACTTGTTTCTGGAAAGGGTTTAGTAAGGCCAAACAAGGAAAGCGAATCAATTAACCCTTGACAGGAGAGTAAAAATCAGAATTTCATGAAAGGAATAGTTTTGAAATCAATTACGAGTTTGAAAAAAATCAACCACAGAAGGAACTCAGT
The DNA here is from genome assembly GCA_026770625.1 of Nicotiana glauca. Taxonomy (NCBI): domain Eukaryota; kingdom Viridiplantae; phylum Streptophyta; class Magnoliopsida; order Solanales; family Solanaceae; genus Nicotiana; species Nicotiana glauca. The sequence continues at coordinate 154,277 of MU666005.1, read as the reverse complement.
ATATACAAATGAGTGCACAAGTAATAGACACATGAAGCCAAGTTATGGCAAAATAACAGCATATAGTAGTAACTAAAAAGAAAGCATTCAAAACATGATAGTCAAGTTTCAGTGTTTAACAATAGAGAAGAAGATCAGAAGCATGCAAAGAGTTGAGTGAAGACCATAGTTGAGTTTGACAGGTAGTAAGAAATCAGAACCAAAAGTCAAGAGAATTGAAGCACATTGCAATTTCAACAGACGAGTTGCACAAACAATTTCAAAGAAATCGAATAGTCCCCAAAGAAACTAGGGTTTTCAAAAATCAATCGAGTTTAGAGGAGATAAGCAGAAAAACAAATAAACAGATTCATAATCTCGGATAAACCCCAAAAATTAGGTCTTTCACTATGCTAACTCAGATATAGAAGAAAGGTAAATCAAGCGAATATTAACAAACAGAAACTCAAACAAAATCCCAAAATTAGGGTTTTCAACATGCTAACTCAGATAAAAATAAGGTAAATCAAACGACCATTAACAAACAGACCAAGAAACTCAAACAAAATCCCCAAAAATTAGGGTTTTCAACATGCTAACTCAGATAGAAAACAACACAAACAAACACAGTAAAACATGTCGAGAATCAGAGAAGAGATTCGAAATAACTTAACATGAAACCCTAGTTGAAGAATAAAGAGTTTCTGAAAGCAAAAATTAAAGAAACTTCGAGAAAAATGCATAGAAGGTTCACACACACATAGATCCGGAGCAAATCTAAAATAAATCGAAGGAACCTTAGAGATTAGGGTATCGTAAGAAACCCAGGTGATGAGAAAGGCTTTGGAAACCATCGATCTGAGCAGGAAAGTCGAAGATCGAACTCGAATAGCCATGACTGGCTGGACAAAGGTTGAATACGAACAGAGAACAGTCATCGAACAATGGCTTGGTCGGAACCCTTCAAGATCTGGTCATAGGACCTTTAGAAATGAGCACGCAGAAGCCATGAGAGGCTAGTATAGGCCTCCGATGAGCCTGATAAGCCATAGATTAGGGTTTTGATGAGAGGCGGAGGCTAGGGTTTGAGGTGAGTTGAGAGAGAATTGAGAGAGGAGGTGATTCAGAGGCGGCGATCGAGAAAAATGAGGTAGGGTTTTAGGGTCGTTTGAATTAAAAAAGGAAAGGGAATAGGGGAATTAAATGGGTTAAATGGGGACCGGGTTTGGGTATGGTAGGAAAGGGTATGGGTCGGGTTATAAGTGATAATTGAGCTGGGTAATTTGGGCTGAGTTGGGGTTAATTGGGGATTAAATTGATGCTATATTTGCAATTGAAATGGCTTTGTGTTAAATAGCCAATTTTTCCCTTTTAATTTATATAAAAATATTTAAAAAATGACTTTAAACAAATTAAAAGCACTGAACTAATTAATAATATATAAAAATTAATCTAAAAATACTGGAAATAATTTTATAAGTGTAAAATCCCATTAATCGTACTATAGGCTATAATTATAATTGTGTGCAATTTAGCATTAAAAATACCAAATAAATTCGTAAGAATATGCAAAAATTACCCCAATTATATTTTGGTGTAAATTTGAGAATAAAATGATTTATTCACCAAAAATGATAATTTAAGGAATAATTATTGGATTTTGTTGTATTAAAATAGGCAATAAATTGGTTTAAAAATCATTAAAGATGCCAAAACTCTTGGGTGTACTTATATATGCACAAATATGCTATTTTGGAAGTATTTTGGGTATAAAAATATTTAGGAAAAAATTGGGTATCAACAGCTGCCCTTCTTTACCCGGAATGGATGAAAGAGTTGTCGGGTAAAGATATGATGGCCAATTTTGATTGAAAGTGGCAATTTGAAAAGGATTTGACCGGGCTCCAGTTTTTGAGCTACCCACATATCCCTGGTTTTACAAGAATCAGACAGTATGTAGTTCAGGAACCATTGACGGAACATGCCGATGGCGATCCGAAAGAGACAGACACGATGTTTAGAGGGGGCAAGAGGTATTTTTAAAATGGATCGGCTGCGGGAACTAGAGCGGGATCGCTCCTGTTGAGATGGACATTGCTAGCCGATGTACCTGCAAGTGAGAAATACGGGCGTATATTGTGCATAAACTTAAACGTAATGCAAGTTCCCGTTGGACCATGAATGCTGTCTTTGGACGGTTAGGATGACGTCCTCGGACCATGATGTCCTGGGCCATGAAGTGTGAAAACAAAGGATTTGCCGGCTATGAAATGATGTTCTCGGGCTATGATAATGGTGCCTCCGAACCATGATGCCTTTGAATAATGTTGTGTAGGATATAAAGTAGGTCCTCGGGCCATGGCATGGTGTTCTCGGGCTACGAAGATGATGCCCACGAACAATGACGCCCTCGGATAGTTTGGCGATATTTCAGCCCATGAAATGCAAGATTTGGTGGTATTTTAGCCGATGCAAAAAATGTAAATGGCGATATTTCAGCCGATGCAAAAAAATGTACACGGCGATATTTCAGTCGAAAAAAATTTAAATAAGGCAGGCGATGTTTTGGTCGATGTAAAAGTAAAATGGCGATATTTCAGCCGACAAAAAACATAGGTATAGATGATGATGGAGATGAACTAGCGATCTTTCAGCAGATGTAGAATTTAAATTAAAATTTTTGGCGATATTTCAGCCGATTGCAAGACGTAAGTAAAAGGTGGCAATATTTCAGCCATGCAAGAAAGATAAGGTGGCGATATTTCAGCCATGCAAGAAAGATAAAGTGGCGGTATTTTAGCCATGCAAGTGGAGGTAGAGCTTAACCCCGGAAGGCAGAAAGGTAACCTTATGCAGATATTGCAGGATGGAGACAGTGCTTAGTCTCGAAAGGCAGAAAGGTAGCCTTATGCAGATAATGCAGATGGAGACAGTGCTTAGTCTCGAAAGGCAGAAAGGTAGCCTTATGCATATAATGCAGGATGGAGACAGTGCTTAGTCTCGAAAGGCAGAAAGTTAGCTTTATGCAGATAATGCAAAAACACAGATGGAGACAGTACTTAGTCTCGAAAGGCAGAAAGGTAGCCTTGTGCAATAAAAAAAAATGCAGATGGAGACAGTGCTTAGTCTCGAAAGGCAGAAAGGTAGCCTTGTGCAATGCAAAAAATGCAGATGGAGACAGTGCTTAGTCTCGAAAGGCATAAAGGTAACCTTATGCAATGCAAGAAAATAAAGGACGGATAATAGTGAGATTTCTTAGCTGATAGCTGATTTCGGTATCGTGACTGCCGGGGAGGTTGTATGTGGATAATAATTACGAACAAGTGATGATTATGAGAAGTTTCATTTTTGAGGTAGTATGCATACGTAAATACTCCTAACAATATTGTTAGTCGAGTGCCTGCATCCAAAGAAAATCGTGAGTTTTGTAAAAAAATGGGAAAGGCTAGTTCGTTTTCCCTTGGCTTCCGGCGTTGCGTATAATTGGGGTAGCGTTGCTAAACAAAAGCAATTCGAACAACAATTATGCATGATTTAGTAAATATAACGTAAGTAGAAAATAATTTTCTTTAGATGAACCAACGACTGCGTCGTGGTTCAAGACATTGCAACCTTTCTTGTTCCTGAATTTTGAGGATCCTCCTCAAAATTTTGCCCCAGTTTACTGGGCTGGTGCTTTTGTGCTGAACGGCTGAAAAATCAACTTCGGAATTTTGAGGGTCCTCCTCAAAATTCTGCCCCAGTTTACTGGGGTGGCATTCCCGGCGACGAGTGGCTGAGAACTAACTTCGGGATTTTGAGGGTCCTCCTCAAAATTCTGCCCCAGTTCCATTAACATGTGGAAATGAATTTTTTTTAAAAATAAATTATGACCGAACCCATAGGGCTGCCTACATATCCCCTTTTAAACGAGAATCAGGTCAGGCATAGATCAAAATATCATTAAAGAAATCATAAGTGGTTACACATAGTATCGTTCACTGCATCTGCATTGATTGGCTTTGGCCAGACTTCTCTGTCCATTTTTGCAAGAATAAGGGCTCCCCTAGTTAGAACCCGGTGAACCATGTACGGACCTTTCCAGTTGGGAGAGAATTTTCCCTTGGCTTCATCTTGATGTGGGAATATTCTCTTCAACACCAACTGCCCCGGCGTAAACTTTCTTGGCTCAACTCTTTTGTTGAAGGCTTTGGACATTCTGTTTTGATACAACTGACCATGGCAAACTGCATGCATCCTCTTCCCATCTATAAGAGCTAACTACTCGTAGCAACATTTTACTCATTCTGCATCGTCCAACTCTGCTTCTTGTATGATTCTCAAAGAGGGAATCTCTACCTCAGCAGGGATGACCGCTTCTATACCATAAACCAGCATGTAGGGAGTTGCTCCGGTCGATGTGTGGACCGTGGTGCGGTATCACAGCAAGGCAAGTGATAACTTCTCATGCCATTGTTTGTGACTTTTGACCATCTTCTTGATATTCTTGTTGGCTGCTTTTACAACTCCATTCATCTAAGGCCTGTAGGCGGTAGAATTCTTGTGTTTAATCTTGAATGCCTCACACATTGCTTTTATCAAGTCATTGTTGAGATTGGAACCATTATTGGTGATGATTGATTTTAGAATTCCGAATCGGTAAACAATATGTTCATGGACGAAATCTGCCATAACTTTCTTAGTCATTGCCTTGTATGACGCTGCTTTAACCCATTTAGTAAAATAATCAATTGCCACCAGGATAAATCTGTGCCCGTTTGATGCGGCAGGCTCAATAGGTCCGATGACATCCATACCCCAGGCAACGAATGGCCATAGTAAGCTCTTTTGGAGGCACCTTTATTATGTCTGTATGTATCTGACAGCAGTGGCACTTGCGAACATACTGGATACAGTCTGTTTCCATAGTCATCCAAAAATACCCTACTCGAAGTATCTTCTTTGCTAAGACAACCATTCATGTGCGGCCTGTAAGTCCCTGTGTGCACTTTGTCCAATAGTCTGGATGCTTCTTTTGCTTTGACACACCTTAGTAAACCCAAGTCGGGAGTCCTCCTGTACAAGATTCCCCTACTGTGAAAGAAATTATTGGATAATCTCTGAAGCGTTCGCTTTTCGTGGCATTTGGGAAGTTCTGGATATTCTTCTGTTGTCAAGTACTCTTTGATATCGTGGAACCATGGTTTTCCGTTCGCTTCTTCCTCAACGTGAGAACAATATGCTGGCTGATCATAGATCTTTACTGGGATGGGATCAATGAAATTCGTGTCTGGATGTTGGATCATGGATGATAGAGTAGTTAATGCATCAGCGAACTCGTTCTGGACCCTGGGGACGTGGTGAAATTCTGTCTTTGTGAATCTTTTCCTTAACTCCTGGATGTGATGCAAATAGGGGAGTATCTTAGAGTTCTTATTTGACCACTCTTCTTAAACTTGATGTATGAGCAATTTTGAATCCCCGATCACTAGCAACTCTTGAATGTTCATGTCGATGGTCATTTTGAGCCCCAGGATACAAGCTTCATATTCAGCCATATTATTTGTGCAAAGGAACCTGAGCTTGGCAGATACCGAGTAATGCTGGCCGGTTTCTGATACTAGGACTGCTCCTATGCCAATCCTTTGAAATTTGCGGCTCTGTCGAAAAACAACCTTCAACCATCGTAGGATTCTACAATATCTTCTCCTACAAAGGACACCTCTTCGTCAGGAAAATGCGTTTTTAGTGGTTCGTATTCTCCTCCAACAATATTCTCGGCAAGATGATTTGCTATGGCTTGGCCCTTGATTGCTTTCTGAGTCACTTAAACAATGTCGAATTCACTTAGAAAGATTTTCCACTTGGCGAGCTTGCCAGTGGGCATGGGCTTCTGGAAGATGAACTTCAGCGGGTCTATCCTTGATATGAGATAAGTAGTGTAGGCACAGAAATATTGTCTCAATTTCTGAGCTACCCAAGTCAGAGCACAACAGGTGCGCTCCAATAAATAATATTGGGCCTCGTACGGGGTGAACTTCTTACTGATATAATAGATGGCTTGCTCTTTCCTCCCGGTTTCATCATGCTATCCCAAAACACAACCGAATGCTCCATCCAAAAATGCGAGATAAAGCAATAGAGGCCTTCCCGGCCCATGCGGAACCAAGACTGGTAGCGTTGATAGGTATTCCTTGATTCTGTCAAAAGCTTTCTGACAATTGCCAATCCATTTAGTAGTAGAGTCTTTCTTCAGCATTTTAAAGATGGGTTCACAAATGACCGTGGACTGAGCTATGAACCGACTGATATAGTTGAGTCTTCCCAAGAAACTCATCATGCCTTCTTGTTCTTTGGCAGTGGCAATTCTTGAATGGCTTTGACTTTTGATGGATCTAATTCTATTCCTCGATGACTCACGATGAAACCCAGTAATTTTCCAGCAGGAACCCCGTATGCACACTTGGCAAGATTCAATTTAAGATTGTACCTCCTTAGTCTGTTGAAGAACTTTCTCAGGTCTTCCATATTATCAGTGGCTTTCTTGGATTTGATGATGACATCATCCACATATACCTCAATCTCTTTGTGTATTATGTCGTGAAAGATAATAGTCATGGCTCTCATATAGGTTGCGCCAACATTCTTCAACCCAAATGGCATCATTTTGTAACAATACATTCCCCACGGCGTGATGAAAAACGTTTTCTCTTCATATTCCTCATCCATCCATATCTGATGATATTCGGCGAAACAATCATCGAAATACTGCAACTTATGTTTGGCGCAGTTTTCGATAAGAATATGTATGTTTGGCAAGGGGAAGTCGTCTTTTGGATTGGCCCGGTTGAGATCCCGGTAGTCGACACAGATTCTAACCTTCCCGTCCTTCATTGGTACCGGCACGATGTTGGCTAACCATGTTGGATATTCCACTATCCTGAGAACCTTGGATTTGACTTGCTTAGTAACCTCTTCTTTGATCTTCAAACTCATGTCGGGTTTGAATTTCCTGAGCTTCTATTTTACCGGTGAATAGGTTGGATCTGTCGGCAATTTGTGAGCTACAATGGACGTGTTGAGACCAGTCATATCATCATATGACCAGGCGAATATGTCCTCATATTCCTTTAAAAATTTGGTATATTCTTCCTTTTCTGATGCTGATAGGTGAACACTGATGCGAGTTTCTTTGACATTTTCTGTATCTCCCAAATTAATGACCTCAGTTTCTTCCAGGTTAGACTTAGGTCTATTCTTAAAATTCTCAACCTCTCTGACGACCTCTTCAGGTATTTCATCTTCTTCTGAGTCTATGTCCTTTTGTTGCGTTGTTTCGTTGTAAGTCACAATCGTTGGTTCATCATCAAAGTAAGTAATTGTAATGCTGTGCAAAAATAGAGTAAATGATAGAGAAAATAATAAGAGCGAGATATATAATAAACTAAAATGCTTTGATTAAATTCATAATTGTTTGAAACATCAGAGCTCTTTTTCGAAATTAAAGACAATGCAGAAAGAAAATCAACTAGTAAAATAAAATGAGATGCATGGTGCTTTTGCTTAGCCTTGCTACCCCGAAGCCTTCTGGGCCTTGACAGCTCTAATTGACCAATTTCTGAGGCAGTCTCCTCGGTTCATAGCTTGTATGAAAGGGCCTTCCTCCCCTTCCTCCTCGAAAAGAACACATCAGTCCATATCATCATCCTCCAGAAATAGATTCTTCATGGCCGCCAATGCTTCATCTTCCTCTGACCCACATATAGTATCTGCCGGTTGGAAGGTTTGCTCCAGGTTAGGTATCAAAAGCTCTAATAGATAATAGGGACCGCGCCATGGTGGCGACCAGCTCTGGAATTCTTCCCAAGTGTAACCGTACCCTAAGCCAAATGTAGTACCATGCTTCTTTAGTTTGATAGGCTTAGTGATCCCTTGGAGGTTTTTACCGAGCCCTTTTCCAGGCTCGTACCCACACAAATTCAGGATACTTTCGATCTTGTTATCCCACCACTTATCCTTATCTACAACGTTGACTCTTTCAATGTGGTGGTATATTTCTCCGCCTATTCTCCTTCTACCTCCAATCATTGGGATGGTCTGGCAACTATATATGGGGTTACTACCATCGCCGTGAATAATCACCTCCTGGTGATTCCATTCGAACTTCACTACCTGATGCAGGGTCGATGCTACGGCTCCAGCGGCATGAATCAGGGTCGTCCTAATAGCATGTTGTAGGATGCCGGGATGTATATTACCTTAAAGTCGATATCAAACCATGTTGTCCCCATTTGTAAGCATAGGATGATTTCTCCAATAGTAGATCTCTGGGACCCATCGAAGGCCTTGACATTAATAGCCCCATCTTTGATCTCGTGCAGGCTTTTTCCCAAAGTTTTGAGAGTTATCAGCGGACAGATGTTGAGGCTGGATCCTCCATCGATCAGGACTCTCGTGATGAAATAATCCTCGCATTGCACGGTGATATCCAATGCCTTGTTGTGGCTCAATCCTTCCGGCGGCAGCTCATCTTTATGGAAAGTAATTTTCTGGCTCTCCAGCACTTGCCTTACCATATTTTCCATTTCACCTCCAGTTATGTTGCTGGGCACATAAGCTTTGCTCAGTATCTTCATCAGGGCATTTTTGTGAGCGTCAGAGCTCTGTAGAAGAGCTAGGATAGAGATCTATGCTGGTATTTTGTTCAACTTCTCAACGACCGAGTACTCCTTATCTTGTATTTTTCTCCAAATATCATCAGGCCCAGTTTTAATAGGTCATACTGAGGCTTGCTTACTGGACTCAGCTAAGTGTTCTGGTTTTTAAACCCTCCCTGTTCTGGTCATTCCTTGAGCATCAGTTATTTCTCCTGTCTTGGTCTTCCCTTTCCTCTTAGCTTCGGCAGTGTAATCCCATGGTATGACATTTGAGTGGAACGGTGTAATGTCTTACATTGTCACCGAAATAGGTACCCTTGGTGGTATCACAATAACTTTAAAGGGTGCAGGTGCTTTTGGAACTCCAAATTCAACCTCAATTGGCCCGGACGCCTTTGCAGAAGGAGGCGCTTCAAATTCGAGAGGTACAGACATGTTTACTTCGTCATCCCTAGAGGGATGATTCTCCACGACAATTGGGTTATGTGTAACCACTAGTTTCTTCGGTTCGTCCCACTCAGCAATCAAACTTATCGACCCTTTGGGGTCCTAATCATCTTCGATCTCGATCATGTGAATGTCTCCAACTTTGTGGTCAGGCAGAGGGTTGTTGCAAACATTAGGAGCAAGCTCCTTTGCTATGATGACCTTATTGTTGATCAGGGTTTGAATCTTGTCCTTCAATGAGCGACACTTATTAAGGGTGTGTCCCTTTATGCCGGAATTATACGCATAGGTCTTATTGGGGTTGACCCACTGGGAAGGATTTTCTGGAGTTTTGGCTGGGATAGGAGTGACGTAACCAGCAGCTTTAAGTCTATTGTATAACTGGTCAATTGGTTCAGCGATGGCTATGTATTGTCTGGGAGGTCTGCGGTCAAAATTTAGACTAGGTCTAGGGAAATTTTGACGGGTGGGAGGTGATTAGTAGTGAGAGGGTTGAGCATTATAAGCTTGATAAACAGGTGCTGGTTGAGAGTATCTGGGTGAGGTGGGTTTATATGTGAGAGGTGGATAGGATTGGTAAACGGGAGGTGGATTTTTATACGAGGGTGCGGGTGCTTGGTAATTCGGGATGGGCTGATATGTAAGTGGAGGCGATGGGTAGGTGTGGTATTTTGGTGGTGATTTGGCTCCCTATTCGACCATTACGGCACTCACATCCTTCTTCTTGGACGTGCTACCAGAATGTAAAGCCTTGTTGGTGGTCTGCAATGCTTCAAGATGAGTAACCATACCATTTTTAATGCCCTCTTCGATTCTTTCTCCTAGTTTGATGATATTGGAGAACTTATGACCCTCGATCAGCATCAACCTCTTGTAATATTAGGGATCCTGAGCCCGGACGAAGAATCTATTCATTTGTTCTTCTTCTAGGGCCAGCCTGACCTTTGCAACTTCTGACCTTTAATGAGTAGCATACTCACTGAATGTTTTGGTGGGCTTCTTCTTCAAATTCTGTATGTAGAATACGTCCGGTGCATTATCTGTATTGAATCAGAATATATCCATGAAATTTGAGGCCATTCCTACCCAGCTCGTCCATTTTTTGGTTTACTGGCTGATGTACCAGGATAAAGCATCTCCCTTCAGGCTTCTCATGAAGAGATTCATACGGATCTTCTCATCCCTTCCCATTCCAATCATCTTATCACAATATGTCCTTAGGTGGACTCTGGGATCTCCTATTCCATCAAAAATTTTGAACTTGGGAGGTTTGTACCCCTCTGAAAGTTCAATATCTGGCTGAATGCAGAGGTATTCATAATTTAACCCCTACATACCTTTGTTACCTTCCACGCCCTGAATTCGGCTGGTTAATTTCTTGAGTTTTGCCGCTAAGTTCCAGATTAGGGAGCCTTTGTCATCAGACTTAGGTGCATTTGAGATTGGTTGAGTATAATGGGGTACAATATCCACGTAAATATGAGTGTTGTAGAGATGGATATTTGTGGTGTTCAGTGGATCGGGAATGAGTGGTGGAGTGTTGTTGGGAGTGTGGCATGTGTTGCAGTGTTGAGCCTGAGTGGGTTGTATCTGTGGTTTTTGGGTGTTTTGTGGAGGTGCGGGATTCTTGGTGTTGACATTAGGAGCGGTGAGGGAAAATGACAGGTTCGCCAAATTCCGAACATGATCCAGCTCTTCTCGGAATTTCATCAGTTTTTGCTCAAGTTGGGTAGCAGTTTCTTTAGCAACCGGGGTACCCTGAGGAATCTCAATCTCCTTTCTGGTGCTTGGATCTCCCATTCTACCTTTGTTCTTATTTCGGATAGGACTCGGAGGAGGAGGAGTTGGAGGGCCCTTGGATCTTGTGGAGTATGACGATGGTGCCAGAATGCACGAACTAACCTTTGGGGAGGGGAATAAAAAATGAAAGAAAAATAAAAGGTAATAAGTTAGTGCAGGTGATGAGAAAAAATATTTCAGTATTTAAACACATTGTACGAAAATGTAAATCGTGTCCTAATTTTGGTGCCTCGTTGCGCCTGAGGTAAGCCTAGCGACAAATAGTTTTGGAGAACTTATAATTCTAAATGCCTCATTTTATTGATAAAAAATAAGACGAATCCAGAACGACTCTAAATAATAGAAAGTAAAACATCACTATTGGCCATTAGACTTATTACATTAAAATAAAGAATAAAAGGACTCCTAACTACTTGGTCCCAGAAGGACCTTCCCTATATTTGGCATCTTTGTATCCCTCGAACAGCTTCACCAGCTCGCATAGTCCCAACAACAAATAAGCTCGGGCCAAATGTCCACCCACATTTCCTTCAGCGTTTTGACAATCTTCAATTCTCTTGATGAACTTCCCTTCCAGCTCTACTAGACCCTGATCCAAATACCCTAGTTGTTTTTTGGCACTGACAGCCATATCTTTCCACTCTTGATAAACTTCTGATGGGCTTCTTGTATTTCCCGGTGCTCACTTTCACACTCTCAAATTCTCTTGCGTAGTTGATTATACTTAACCCGTGCTTCAGCTTGTTCGTCGATAATTTTGTGACCTCGAATGAACCTGAGCTGACCCATGCCATTGTCCTCCAACCACCCCGAATAGTGCAGCACACAACTGATATGATACCGGTCTGGCTCAATAGATTCTTTCCCCAAAATGAGCTTGTAGTGCCACAAATGCTGAGCTTGGCACCTGTGAGGGCTATCATCGTCCTGGAAATCAGCTCTGAAATGACACATTTTTTCGACCCTTGGTATGATTTTCTTTCTTCATGCGTTCCTCATGGCTCGGAGAGGAATGTAAGGATAAGTTCCTCTCAAACCAATTAGTATAAGAAATGGTGCATCTCGGGATCGAACAATGAACTCATCTGTGGGGAACCATTCGACCATCCATTGCACCTGGTCTTCTTTTAGACTTTCAAATAATTTTACCAATCCTCGGGCGTCCTCTGGCTGAGCAAACATTTTAGGCATATAATTCATACGCCTTGGCTGGTGGAAGGCCATGTGATCATCCCAGTCTCTGCGTAGGATATCTTGTCGGTATTCCCCCTTCTGGAGGTGTTCCATGAGCCAGAACTGAAGTAATAAGTTGCAACCCTCAAAATGATTTCCATGTTGCTGACAGTTGTCCAAGGCATGGTATATCTCAGCAATGATCATGGGCACTATTCTGAAAGTCTGCCCGCTGATTCCTTCTATCAAAGTCTTGGTTACCATGGCCAGTTTGGTGTGGATCCTAGCCTTCTTCATAGAGAACACCATCATTCCCAAAAAGCAAAACATAAAAACGTAGACCCTTCTATGGACATGCCCCAATGAGGTGATGGCGAACTCATCTGAATAGGTGCGGTATGACTTGCTATGGCCGTATCTAGTACAGATAGTCGAATGGGATGTAAGAGTATTTCAAGCATGTTAAGTCTGGATTTTTATTTAGTCCCATCATCTTAAGGAAACCCCTACCCATGCGATTTTCTGGCATAAGCAAACCCGAAGTATCCCAAGGAATACCAGCTAAAACTCCTATTTCTTCAAGCAAATGAGTCATTTCAAGGTCCCCGAAGCGGAACACAGACTCGTCACTATCCCAGAACAATGTCGCAGCCTCTATGATTCTGTTGTTAGGCTGAATCTTTAGAAGAGAAGGAAAATTTCCTAAGTACTTGTGGACGAGTGTCTGATCACTGGAATGGAGGTCTTTCCACAAATTCAGCAGCCTTGGATGAATGTTGGTTACCATGCCAAATCTGGGGACTTCATGCCTTATTTTCTGCAAAATAAAGCGTTAGGCCCTTACCCCCACCGGACTCAACTTATTTAAACCAATAATTAGCATAGCAAGCACTTTAGTTCTCCAAATAAATGCACAGAACATGGAGGTGTCCATTTGGGTTTCAAGGAAACCCGGTGGACTTTGGACAAGTCTATCTTAATGAGTCATTATGTGGACAACATAACTAACTCGGCTAGGTTTGACCATGATGAATGTACAGTTTAAATGGAGTAAGGTTTCTATTGGGGTATTAGACAGGTACCCTTGAGCGGACAACTCAAGAGGGAAATGCGCGGAACCGTCGACTGCACCGCTGATCGACTGGTTTTACTGCAAATATGCCTTTTCCAAATTTAGGGGGTGATAGTATTAGAAGAGCTCAACTACTCAATATAAGCGTTGCTATAGTATTTGTTTGGCACGAGTGGAATATGATGTTGAATATGCAATTTACAAGAATGAAACAAATTGACATGTATTTTCACGTTCATACACTAAAGTTTACAATAATTGCTCAAAATTACAGCAACATTGATGGAAAAAGCGGTAAATGAAAGTAATTAAAGAAAAAGAAAAAAAAGAAACAAGTTTCAAATAAAGGCATTAAACAAAAGCAATAAAAGAAAGCAATAAAGTCACATATAGCATGCAATGGTAAAAGCCTAAAGAATCCCCAACAGAGTCGCCATGCTGTCGACGCCCCCCTTTTTCCCTCCGTCTAAGGAGCGAAAAATCGGGCTTACGACATTTAGGAAAGACAACTATATTCTCGTTTGGGAATTGGGTTTTGGATTTGGAGAGTCGCCACCTAATGATTATAGTGCATTAGGACACTTTAAGAAAGAATTTGAGATGAAAAACCAGAGTTCGGGTAAGGGCTAGAAATTATCTTGAGGGGAAGGTGTTTGGCACCCCTCAAGATCTACTAGTGTGGTTCTTGACCATGCTACAATTGTGACTTTAAGTACAAACAACAAGTAGACAAGCAAGCATTGCAAATACGAGGAAACTTTCACATAATGGTTGCAAATAAAAAGTAGGAAAGGTTTAAAAAGTGCTGAAATTTGGAAGAAAGTAGTTTTGTAATTAAAGAAAAGATATGCGAGTAAAGTGGAAGGGGTCAAATAGTTGATGCAAGTAACTTAAAAGAAGTGAAAGAGGCAGAAGTTTAAGGAGAAACAATACTAAAATTCAGACAATTAAGAGATTTTTCATGATAGGTGCATAGAGTGAAAGAAGAGGTTAAAGAAACTGAAAACTGAACAGCTTTAAAATTCTAAAAAAAAAATAACAAAGAGGGAGTGGGTCCTAGGTTTATAAATCACACTGATCATCCGCACAACAATGATACCTAATTGTACGCATAGTGTTATTGTGTGATCATCATCTCCATGTCTACCCTTCCCCACCCCGTTAAGGTATTAAAGCACGGAATAGTATCGTTACTTATTGCATGCTATTAACCGTCCCAATCCTATTAGTCCCGGAGGCAAATGGACTACTAATCCTAAAGGGAGAGGGGTTTGGGGATTTTAGAAGTTTTCAAAGGACAAAATGCTAAGGCGTCAATGAAAAACGCGTAACGCAAATAGCGGGGAAACAGACAAGCAAATAAGACTCAAATACACCTCCATAAATCAGATAAAAGTCATAGAGTTTAGCATGTCTTGCACGTATTGATTTTGGTCTTAATTAAATAAAGCGACGAGCGGACTGGTTCAATGCATATTTTTAGACAGAAAGTCTACATTAGGCTCGCTCGAATGCAGTTGACTAAAACTGATCTGATTAATTAATTAATCCTTTTGTCTAAGTGTTGGTTAGAACTAGGCATGATATCTACTGATTTTAGAAAAGATGCAAACTGATTATAGAAAAAGGTTACAAGTTTTAATAGAATAATACGAGTTCGGTAGTTGATATTGCTTTTAACGAATGAGATAATTCAGATTCGAGATTTCCTATAGGCATGCTTTCTATATGTTTACTGGTTTTGACACCTTTTCAAACGTTAAAAGAAGTCCTATGAACATGATATCTATATGCAACCTTTATTATTAAACCTATGAATTATTTCCCTAATGATGCTTATATATGGAGAGATGTGGGAGTCTATAGGCAGGATATATATATGTGAATTTGCAGGACAATTAGAAGTTAACCCTATAGGCAGGATATCTGTGTGTGATGTTGCAGAAATCAAAACTTAACCCTATAGGCATGATTTCTATGTGTGAGTTGCAGAAATCAAATGACCATTAACAAACAGACTAAGAAACTCAAATAAAATCCCTAAAAATTAGGGTTTTCAACATGCTAACTCAGATATAAAACAACACAAACAAAACACAGTAAAACATGTCGAGAATCAGAGAAGAGATTCGAAGTAACTTAACATGAAACCCTAGTTGAAGAATAAAGAGTTTCTGAAAGCAAAAATTAAAGAAACTTCAAGAAAAATGCATAGAAGGTTCACACACACATAGATCCGGAGCAGATCTAAGAATAAATCAAAGGAACCTTAAAGATTAGGGTTTCGTAAGAAACTCAAGTGATAAGAAAGGCTTTGGAAACCATCGATCTGAGCAGGAAAGTCGAAGATCGAACTCAAATAGCTATGACTGGTCGGACAAAGGTTTAATACGACCAGAGAACCGTCATCGAGCAAAGGTTTGGTCGGAACCCTTCAAGATCTGGTCATAGGACCTTTAGAAACGAGCACGCAGAAGACATACGAGGCTAGTATAGGCCTCCGATGAGCCTGAGAAGCCACAGCTTAGGGTTTTGATGAGAGGCGGTGGCTAGGGTTTGAGGTGAGTTGAGAGAGAGTTGAGAGAGGAGGGGATTCAGAGGCGGCGGTCAAGAAAAATGAGGTAGGGTTTTAGGGTTGTTTGAATTAAAAAGGAAAGGGAATAGGGGAATTAAATGGGTTAAATAGGGACCGGGTTTGGGTATGGTAGGAAAGGGTATTGGTTGGGTTATAAGTGGTAATTGGGCTGGGTAATTTGGCCTGAGTTGGGGTTAATTGGGGATTAAATTGATGCTATATTTGCAATTGAAATGGCTATGTGTTAAATAGCCGATTTTCCATTTTAATTTATATAAAAATAGTTAAAAAATGATTTTAAACAAATTAAAAGAACTAAACTAATTAATAATATATAAACATTAATCTAAAAATATTGAAAATAATTTTATAAGTGTAAAATACCATTAATCGTAATATAGGCTATAATTGCAATTGTGTGCAATTTAGCGTTAAAAATACTAAATAAATTCGTAAGAATATGCAAAAATTACCTCAATTATATTTTGGTGTAAATGTGAGAATAAAATGAGTTATTCACCAAAAATAATAATTTAAAAAATAATTATTGGATTTTATTGTATTAAAATAAGCAATAAATTGGTTTAAAAATCATTAAAGATGCCCAAACTCTTGGGTGTGCTTATATATGCACAAATATGCTATTTTGGAAGTATTTTGGGTATAAAAAATACTTAGGGAAAAATTGGGTATCAACACTGAGTCGGGGAAAAGATGAGGGTAATGGCTCCACATATCGGAATCGGACTCCAGGTCGATGCCTCAGGAGGCTGACCTCTCCATTGAACACGAACAGAAGGAAAAATCTTGGATCTCAACTGACGAACCTGCCAGTCTAGAATAGCTAACGGCTCCTCTTCATAAGACAAGTCCTTGTCCAACTGGACAGTGCCGAAATCTAACACGTGGGCTGGATCACCGTGATACTTCCGAAGCATGGACACCTAAAACACTGGATGCACGGCTGATAAGCTCGGTGGCAAAGCAAGTCTATAAGCCACCTCTCCACTCGATCAAGAATCTCAAATGGACCAATGAATCTAGGGCTAAGCCTGCCCTTCTTCCCAAATCTCTTCACGCCCTTCGTAGGCGACACTCGGAGCAATACCCGCTCACCAACAATGAAAGCTACATCTCGAACCTTACGATCTACATAGCTCATTTGCCTGGACTGAGCTGAATGAAGCCTATCCTGAATGATCCTGACCTTATCCAAGGCCTCTTGAACCAAATCTGTACCTAACAACCGAGCCTCTCCCGGCTCAAACCATTCGACTGGAGATCGACATCGCCTACCATATAAAGCCTCATAAGGAGCCATCTGAATGCTCGACTGATAGCTGTTGTTTAGGAAAACTCTGCTAAGGACAAACACTGATCCCACGAACCTCCAAATCAATAACACAAGCTCGGAGCATATCCTCCAAAATCAGAATAGTCAGCTCGGACTGACCGTCCGTCTGGGGATGAAATTCTGTGCTCAACTCAACCCGTGTGCCTAACTCTTGCTGAACTACTCTCCAGAAGCAGGAGGTAAACTGCATACCCTAGTCCGAAATGATAGAACTTGCACACCATGAAGGCGAACAATCTCCCGAATATAGATCTCAACTAACCTCTCGGATGAATAGGAGACTGCCACAGGAATGAAATGTGCTGACTTGGTCAGCCTATCAATAACGACCCAAACTGTGTCGAACTTCTTCCGAGTCAACGAAAGTCCAGTAACGAAGTCCATAATGATCCACCCCCACTTCCACTCAGGAAGCTCAATCCTCTGAAATAAACCACTAGGCCTCTGATGCTACAATATCCTTCTTCATTGTACGTCACCAATAACGTTGCTACAAATCCTGATACATATTCGCGGTGCCCAGATGAATAGAGTACCAGGAACTTTGGGCCTCTTCCAATATCAACTCTCGAAGCCCATCTACATGGGGCACACAAACTCGCCCATGCAATCTCATGACTCCATCAGCATCTAATGTAATCTGCTTAGCACCTCCTCGCTGTACCGTGTCTCTAAGACACATAAATGGGGATCATCAAACTATCGATCACGGATACACTCCAATAATGAAGAACGAGCGACCGTGCAAGCTAACACACGACTGGGCTCAGAAATGTCCAGTCTCACGAACTGATTGGCTAAAGCCTGAACATCCAAAGCAAGTAGCCTCTGACTGACCAAAATATAAGCAAGACTGCCCATACTGGCTGGCTTCCTACTCAAAGCATCGGCCACCACATTGGTCTTTCCTGGGTGATATAAAATAGTGATGTCATAATCCTTCAACAACTCCAACAGCCTCCTTTTCCTCAAATTCAACTCCTTTTGCTTGAACAAATACTGAAGACTATTATGATTAGGGAACATCTCATATGCCACACCATACAGATAATGCCTCCAAATCTTCAATGCGTGAACAATGGCTGCCAACTCTAAATCATGCACCAGATAGTTCTTCTCATGAATCTTCAACTACCTCGAAGAATAGGCAATGAACTTGCCATCCTTCATCAACTCTACACCAAAACCAACACGGGAAGCATCACAGTAAACTGTATAAGGCCCTGAACCTGTAGGAAAAACTAACACTAGTGCCGTAGTTAGATTTGTCTTGAGCTTCTGAAAGCTCGGCTCGCACTCATCCGACCATCTAAACTGGGCACCCTTCTAGGTCAATCTAGTCATCGGGGCTACAATAGATGAAAACCCCTCCACGAATTGATGATAGTAGCCTGCCAACCCTAAGAAACTCCGAATCTCTGTAGCTGATGCTGGTCTAGGCCAGTTCTTAACTGCCTCAATCTTTTTCGGATCAACCTGGATACCCTCTGCTGATACAATATGACACAGAAATGCAACTGAACTCAACCAGAACTCATACTTCGAAAACTTAGCATATAACTGGCTATCCTTTTGAGTCTGAAGAACCACTCTGAGATACTGCTCATGATCCTCCTGACTATGGGAGTATATCAGAATATCATCAATGAACACTATCATGAATGAATCCAAATAAGGCCCGAACACTTGGTTCATCAAGTCCATGAAAGTTGGTGGGGAATTTGTCAACCCGAATGACATAACTAAGAACTCATAGTGCCCGTACCGAGTGCGAAATGCTGTCTTAGGGACATCAGATGCCCTAATCCTCAATTGATGGTAGCTAGATCTTAAGTCAATCTTTGAAAATACCTTGGCACCTTGAAGCTGATTGAACAAATCATCAATCGTCGGCAGTGGATATTTATTCTTGATTGTTACCTTGTTCAATTGCCGGTAATCAATACATATTCTCATTGACCCATCATTCTTCTTTACAAATAACGTCGGTGTACCCCAAGGTGAAGCACTGGGTCTAATGAAACCCTTTTCAAGCAAATCCTGTAACTGGTCCTTTAACTCTTTCAACTCCGGCAGGCCATACGATATGACGAGATAGAAATAGGCTGAGTGCCTGGAGCCACATCAATGCAAAAATCAATATCCTTGTCTGGTGGCATCCCTGGCAGTTCTGAAGGTAAGACCTCTGGAAACTTATGAACTACGGGCATAGAATCAATAGAGGGAACCTTAGCACTGGAATCACGAACATAAGCCAAATTAACCAAACACCCCTTCTAGACCATACGCCGAGCCTTAACATACGAAATAACACTGCGGGTGGAATGAACAGGAGTCCCCCTCCACTCTAAACAAGGCAAATCCGGTAAAGCTAAGGTCGTAGTCTTGGCATGGAAATCCAAGATAGCGTGGTACAGGGACAACAGTCCATCCCTAATATAATATCGAAGTCGACCATATCTAAAAGCAACAAATCAACACGGGTCTCAAGAACCCCAATCACCACAATACATGAGTGATGAACTCGATTGACCACAATAGAATCCCCCACCGGTGTAGACACATAAACAGGAATACTCAACGCATCACTAGGTAGAACCAGGTACGGTGCAAAATAAGAGGACACATACAAATACGTAGACCCTAGATCAAATAGCATTGAAACCTCTCTATCACAAACTAGAATAGTACCTGTAATGACTACATCTGAAGACTCAGCCTCTGGCCTGGCTAGAAGAGCATAACATCGGGGCTGGACCCCTCCACCCCGAACTGCCTCTCTGGGATGGCCTACTGCTAGCTGGCCTTTACCTCTAGCAGCCTGAGCTCTACCTCTAGGAACTCTACCTCTACCTCTAGCACCTCTACCCCCGCCTCTAGCTGGTTGGGCAGGCTGTGGAACATCTGGTGCCTATACCATAGCATGAGAACTTTACTACAGGGAACTGCTCGAAGCTCGAGGGCAATACCTAGCAATGTGCCTCGTGTAGGCACAAGTAAAATAAGCCCTCGGCGGATGGCCTTGGAAACTCTAAAGTGGCGGTGCACTGATAGGTGCTGATGGTGCACCGTAAGGCTGTTGATTGAAATAATGCGGCAGGGAACCACGACCACCTAAAGTACCATGGGAGACCTGGAGAGCTGACTGAAAGGGCCTAGGTGGATAGCCTCTACCATACGGATCTCTACCTCCAGACGGGTACCACTGAATCTGCTGGAATGACGGGGCCTCTTATCTGACCTATGACCATTTCCATGTGATAGAACCATCTCAATTCTACGGGCCACATTCCACCTCCTAAAATATGATCTAACTCTCGGTCTCCTTGGCCATCTGAAGATGAATCGATTGAATTAGACCATCAATAAACCTCCTCCTCTCTCTCTCTCTCTCTCTCTCGGTGGGAAGTATGACAAGAGCATGGCGAGCTATATTGATGAACCTGGTCTCATACTGCGTGACCGTTATGGAACCCTACTGGAGGCGCTCAAACTGCCTCCGATAGGCCTCTCGCTGATTCACGGGGAGAAACTTCTCCAAAAATAACACTGAAAACTGCTCCCATATCAAAGATGGCGACCCGGCTGGCCTGGCTAAACAATAATCCCTCCACCAAGTCTTGGCGGATACAGATAGGCGAAATACAGCAAAATCGACCCCATTGGTCTCAACAATGCCCATGTTCCTGAGAACCTCGGGGCAGCAATATAGGAAATCCTGGGTATCCTTAGTGGAAGCACCGCTGAATGTAGTAGTGAAGAGCTTGGTAAACCTATCCAACCTCCACAAAGCATCGGTGGACATAGCCGCTCCGTCACCGGGTTGAGCTGCTACACCCGGCTGAACTGCCATAGCTGGCTGAACCACTGGAACCTAAACCTGGGGAGCTACTGGCTTCGGAGTGCGTGTAGAAGGAGTTTGAGATCCTCCTCCTACATCCTGAGAAGTGGTTGGTTCTACAGGAAGCAATCCTGCTCGGGTGACACTATCCATGAGGCCCACCAATCGAACTAGAGCGTCCTGAAGAACTGGGGTAGCAATAAACCCCTCTAGGACCTGAGCTGAGCCCACTGGAACTGTTGGGGCTGGAACCTCCTCCTCGAAATCAATCTGAGGCTCCGCCACTGGTGTTGTTGCCCGGGGCTGAGCTCTGCCCCTACCTCGGCCTCAGCCTTGCCCTCTGTCCCTAGTGGGAGCTTCCTAGGGCTCGGACTGCTGATCGGTAGATGAGAAAGTGCATATTCTCGCCATCTGCAAAAGAACCGAGTAGAATTTCAATTAACATTGAGAAACCAAACCACACGACAAGAAAGAACAAATGTGAAACTTTTACTAACTCTGTAACCTCTGGGGGATAAATACAGAAGTCTCGGTACCGATCCATCAGACTCTAATAAGCTTGTTCGTGAGTTGTGAGACCTATGTAACCTAGAGCTCTGATACCAACTTGTCACAACCCAGATTTCCCACCCTGGGGAGTCGTGATGGTGTATACTGATGAGAGCTAGGCAAGCCAACCTTTAACTACCTTTGCCATTAACCAATTTACTTCTTTTAAAAATTATCAATAATATCATAAAAACGGCAAAATAAAGTACATAAGTGGAAGTCTTAAATTAAAGGATCTGAACAACAATGCGGAAAATCAACAAAAACCTTTACCTAAGAATTGGTGTCACATACTCAAGAACTATTAAGAGTGCTAAATACAACCGTTTGAAAGAAAATATAACTGTTTGTCTCGAAATACATGAGATAGTAGACTTTAATAAAAGATAGGAGAGACGTCAGTCCTGCGGATGCCTGCAATGCTAGCTCGGTGTCTTGCTGGACTAAAAGCTAATTCCCGCACTACTACAGCTACTGTCCAACACCCGAATCTGTGCAAAAGAGCACAGAGTATAGTATTAATACAACCGAGCCCATATGCTGGTAAGTGCCTGGCCTAACCCCGGCGAGGTAGTGACGAGGCTAGGACCAGAATCTAGATAAACCTGTGCATATAGATATATACAAGTACACGAAGAGGCAACCGAAATAATCCATTAAAACTGGGGGAGGGAACATGCTTCAGGGGTAACATATATAAACAGAATATCAGGAATAATGGAGAAGAAATCTACAGTTTAGCTTCTATCACGGAAATAAGAAATAAAGACAACATTCATATTTAACTCATCTTGTTGTAGGCGTGCAACCCGATCCCATTTCTCAAATCTCGTGGTAGGCGTACCACCCGCTCCCATTTCATAATATCTCGTGGTAGGCATACCACCCGCTCCCATTTTATCAATCTTGTGGTAGGCGTACCACCCGCTCCCATTTCAATATCACTTGTGGTAGGCGTACCACCCGCTCCCTATTCAATATTACTTGTGGTAGGCATACCACATGCTTCCTTTTTAATATCACTTGTGGTAGGCGTACCACCCGCTTCCTTTACTTCCAACACAATACACAATACCATCACGACAGGGGAACAATCTAAATAATAACTTCCGGGCAAGGGAAACAATGACAACAAGTCAAACATCCCGACAAGGGAGAGTCAGCTATAACCAGTCCTATTCAACTTCTACTTGGCACAACTAATACCAATATTCAGTCACAACATTCATAGGATCAATCAAGGATACACAATTATCAATTTAAGACCCACGGTCATGCTCGACACCAACGCATGGATACTAGTCACCATGCCCATACGTCGTACTCCACACAAAAGAAGTAGCAATTATGACTCAACTCCTAATCCCTCAAGCTAAGGTTAGACTGAATACTTACCTCGAAATTCCACGGTCAAGTCAATCCTTATGCACCGCTTTCCCTTTCAAATTTGGCTCCAATTCAATAGTACCTATACATAATTGACTTAATAATATCAATAATTGCCAGACAATACGAACCCAATGCTTAACAAATCATTCTTTCCAAAAAAATCCAAAAAGTAACCTCGAGCTCGCTTGGTCGAAACTCGAGGTTCGGACATTCACCCATTCACCCACGAGTCCAAATATATAACTTGTTCTAGAATCCGACCCAAAAAAAGGTCTAAATCAAAATCAAATTGAAAAACCCTAACTCTACCCTATTCTCTAATTTTCTACCTATATTCACATGTTTTAGCCTAGAAATCTAGTGGGTGTTGATAAAAATGGGAGAAAACAAGTTAAAGATTACTTACTCAAGAGTTTATGATGAAGAAGTGCCCCAAGAATCGTTCAAAAGCTTTGGAGAAGAGAGAGTTTGTGAAATGTTGGTAAAATCCCGAAATGGGTTCTGTTTTGGGTCTTTAAAATCGCTGGGCAAAAATGCCCTTCGTGATCGCGATAAGATGATAGCATTCAGATGGAGTCAGGCATGCCAGGCCTTCGCATTCGCATGCAAGGGCTTGCGTTCGCGGAGCTTTGGCTCGATAGGCCTTCGCGTTCCCGTACCATTGGTCGCGTTTGCTATGAACAAAGGCGACCCCATCCAGTTAACCCTCCGCGTTTGCGTCACACCGGTCGCGTTTGTGATAAGAAACCCCCCAATGTTCCGCGTTCACGACCGTGGCTTCGCGTTCGCGAAGAACAATACACCCCTGCCCCTATTTTACTCTTCGCGATCACGAAACTGGCTACGCGATCGCGATGAATAACAAGCCTGTGCAGAAATTGCAGATTTTCTGCAATTTTTTTCCTAAGTCAAAAACACTCCGACATTATTCGGAACTCACCCAAGCCCTTGGAGCTCCAAACCAACCATGCATACTAACTCAAAAACATCATATGGACTTATCCGTGCCATCAAATCGCCAAAATAACATCATATACATCAAATTAAGCCTCAAAATCCAAGATTTCTTCCAAATTTCATAAAATATCAAATTTCTCATTTTAAGTCCGAAACACGTCAAACAACATCTGTTTTCAACCAAATTTTACAGAAAGTGCTTAAACCAAATATAAGACATGTACCATACGCCGCAACCAAAATATAGGCCCGATACCATCATTTTCTAATCCGATTTCATTTTCAATTTCCTTAAATATTTTCAGAAAAATAATTTCGCTCAAAAATTCATTTCTTGGGCTTGCGACCTTGGAATTCGATTCCGGGCATACGCCCAAGTCCCATATTTTCTTACGGACCCTCCGGGACCGTCAAGTCATGGGTCTGGGTCCGGGTCCGTTTACCCAAAATGTTGACCGAAGTCAAATTTATTCATTTTAAAATCAAAATTTAGCATTTGTTTTTACAGAATTTCATATTTAGACTTTCCGGCTACGTGTCCGGACTGCGCACGCAGATCGAGGCGACCCTAAATGAGATTTTCAATGACTCGGAGTCATAGAATTCAATTTAAAACAAGTGATGACCGTTTGGGTCATCACATAGAGGTTCGAGAAAACCACCCAATCCATCAAATTAGCAATACCCTTAGGAGAGATCATGTTGTTATTCAAATAACTGAGGGTTTTAATGTCATTTGTGGGCTTCATTTAATGTGTTAGGCCTGCTTTATTGGTTGTTGAATTTGGTGATTTGATTAATGGGGTTGATGTTTTTGTTGTGAAATGAATTCGTTTGATAGGTGGAAGCTTATTGGCCAAATGATTCAGCTTGTCATGGTCGGTTTGGCAAAACAGCTAGGACTGCCCCTGTTAGATTCTTAAAGCTGACATTTTTGAGTCACTTGCTTTACATTAGGTCAATGCTGAGAAAAAAAAGTGTTGTTCAGTTTTTCGTTGCATGCATATAAGTAAATAAATGGAAATGTGCCCAACTTTATAACAGCTTAAGCTTTAGATGATGGTTCACTCAAGTTTGAAATTCCTGCTCTTGTTTATTGCACAAGTACTTGTTTAGCAATTATTAAAGAGGATTACCCTCCCCCCTCGTTATGTTAGAGTTGGAGATATGATGTGCAGTGTCGACTGTCTGCGATGAAGTATAATGACATTGCTGTCACTTGCCCAAGGAAAATGTTATTGCTGTCTTATATTAGTATTGGTTAACATAAATTATATGAAGGTTAACACATTGTGTATTTCAAACTTGTAATTAGATGTTGACACAAGGCCTAAGAGTTTCCAGAGAAGGCAGGGTGTAGTTGCTTATAAGAACTTAGATTGTTTATGGTGTGATATAATGATATCAATAATAGATTTGGTTGTGTGAACAAAACATTTACAGTCATTACTTTCGTGCTCTTCATTTCTTTGTAGCACTGTGCTATGACATCTATTAGTATATGTTATAGAGCATATATATTGGGGCGTCCCTTCTGGATTTTCTATTGATTTATGATTGACATTTGGTCCTGGAGGTCATGCATAGGTCTACCTCTGTCATGGTCTCCATATCTCAGTGTCGTGGCAGACAGGGAAGGAGTTGGAGCAGCGGTTTTGATTGTTCCTGTGCTCCCATCAGTGGTAATTGGAATTATGTAATCCTGCATTTTATACTTCTAAATTCGTTTGCATTAGTACCACTGCAAGTCAATGCATGACCTTCTCAAAGTACGTCACCTTCACTTAGTGACCTTTTCATTCATTTTCTGAAGCAATATTTCCATTTTTACCAAAATACATTTGTTGCATTAGTGCGCATGTCAAGAAGAGCGAAATTGATAATAGTATAGGTGTAGTTAAAATGCATCCATCGTTACCATTATTTCTGACCATGGTGAATCATGACATATGGAAGTACTTGAAATAAAACTACTCTATTTATAATGAAAATGACTTATTTTTCTATAAGACATCAATATGTCCGTTGTCAGCAACATTGTCTTTGGCATCACGGTTTGCGCACGCGTGACGTTGTTGGAATCTGTCTGCGGCTTGGCGCTGGCGAGGGATATCGGTGAGGCGACAGAGGGACTTGCGCGCTTGTCACTTGGCGCGGCCAAGACCACGGGGCCGTCCGTGGCGCTAGGCATTAGGAGGCTTGCTAGGACGCCACGGGGCGCGCCCAAAGGGTCATGGGACATAGCTGGAAAGCCGCCCATGACATTCTCTCCCACCTGAGTTGGCTCGGCACCTTACTTGCAAAATAATCTTCAATGAGGCTCTTGTAGGCTTTGAGGTTTGTTCCCCTCTCCCAAGTATTCTCTTCTGCATCACAACCATGCCATTTCACCAAGAACTCTTGGTGATCTTTTCTTGAGGCATGAATCACTATGTCATCAAGGATAGCTTCAACACGCTTTTTCTCGGTTGAACTGGGACCTCGAATACTGGGAATTTGTAAGCTGGCTCCTTGAAGGATCATCTGTGTCTTCCCGAAAAGGTTTCAGGAGACTGAAATGGAAGACAGGATGAATTTTTCACCAAGCTGGGGTATCCACCAGGTATGCAACTTTCCTAATGCGCCTTTCAATGGACAAGGGTCCAATGTATTTTTGCAATATGAAACGGTCATGGAACCCCGCAAATAAGTACCGCTTTGGGATTTTGACCATCACTTTGTCTCCTAGTTGATATTCAACAAAATGACAATTCTGATCAGCATGCCTATTCATCCGCTTTCCAGATTTCGCTTCCACTCTTTTGAGAAGCTAGCAGCTCGAAGAGACTTAGCCATGTTTGGTGCATTCACGGTGTGTAAGAGCAATAGTTTTTGTCCGGTAATAATTTCAAAAGCACTTTTGTTCGTACTAGAGCTCTTTTGTGAATTGAAACACAATTGAGCAGCATCCAGAAGCTTCATCCAATTCTTCAGCGATCTGGTTACAAAGTGGCGGAGATATTCCTCCAAAATACCATTGAATCGCTTCGTCTGGACAACAGATTGCGGATGAAAAACACAATTTTGACCCCATCCACTTAAAGAGTTGGGTCCAAAAGTTGCTAGTGAAGTGTGAGTTGCGATCACTAACAATATTTTTGGGCAGCCCCCAGTATTTGACGACATGAGAGAAAAAGAGTCGAGCTGTATCTTTGGCTGATATATATTGTGGGGATGCAATACATGTGGTATACTTGGAAAACCGGTCCACCACAACCAAAATAGTTGTGAGATCTCCAACCTTGGGCAACCCGGTAATGAAATCCAGGGAAATGCTTTCCCAAGGTCTCTTTGGGACAGCTATTGGTTCCAAGAGTCCAGCTTGTGTCAAGCGATCCGACTTGTCCTCCTAAAATATTAGACAAGTCTTCACATACTGAGACATCATCGGCCATTTGAGGCCAATAATAGGTACGACGAAGTAACACCATGGTACGTTCTTCACCGGGATGGCCGACCCACAGAGTATCATGACATTCTGCTAGAAGAATCCTCCATAGATCTCCTCCTTTCGGAACATAAAGTCGGTTCCCTTTGACTTTCAGAAAACCATCTTACCTGTAGAACTGGCGAGTCTTGCCCTGTCCTACCAAATCAACCAAATACTTAGCAGCAAGATCTTTGGTGAGTAGATCCTGTATCTGATCCTTGATAGAGGTGGCTACTTCGCTCCCCCTTAGGGTGGCGAGTAGGCACACTGATAGATCAACTCTCCGACTGAGTGCATCAGCAACATGATTGGTATTTAAACTACGGTACTCCAGGTTAAAGTGGAATTCAGCTAGCAGGTCCTGCCACCTGGCCTGTCGACCATTCAGCTTCAGCTGGGTCATGAAATGGCTGACAATTGTGTTGTGTGTCTTGACCACGAACGGGGTTCCCAACAGATAGTGCCTCCAAAGGCGCAAGAAGTGGACGACAGCCAATAATTCTTTCTCATGGGAGGCATAACACCGCTCTACATCCTTCAACTTTCGACTCTCATATGCTACAGGGTGCCCTTCTTGTAGCAAGACTCCACCGAGGGCATAGTCAGATGCATTCGTTTGTATCTCGAACGGCTTGGCCAAATCAGGGAGGGTCAAGACGGGGCTACTAGACATAGCCGCTTTTAATAAGTTGAAGGCCTCCGCTCTCCTTGTTCCCTAATCCCAAGGTATGCCTTCTTGAGGAGTTTTGTCAATGGCACTGCGATAAGGGAGTAGTTCTTCACAAACCACCGGTAGAAGTTACATAGGCCAAGGAACGCCCTCAAGTCATGGACAACCTTAGGCGGCGGCCAATCTGCGATGGCCTGAATCTTCTGTTGGTCTATCTTGATGCGTCCTTCCTCTATGACATGTCCGAGGAAGTCAATTTGCTTCTGAGAAAATGAGAATTTGGATAGCTTCGCATATAGTTCATTCTCCCGCAAATGAGCTAGGACATTCTGCAAATGCACTAGGTGTTCCAATGTTTGGCTATATACCACAATTTCATCCAAGTAGACCACAATGAATTCGTCAATGTACTCTCAGAAGACTTGGTTCATAAGAGTGCAAAATGTAGCTAGAGCATTAGTCAAGCCGAACAACATGACCAGGAAGTCGTACGACCCATATCTTGTTACACAGGTCGTCTTGTGTTCATCACTCTTGAGGTCTATCATGGTGAACACCGTCGCACTACCCAGTTTATCGAACAATTCTTCCATTAAAGGAATAGGGTACTTGTTCTTCACGGTGATTTTGTTTAGAGCTCGATAATCCACATAGAGTTGTAGGAAGCTATCATGTTTCTTTTGGAATAGAACAGGGGACCCATATGGGTGCTTGAAGGGTACAATGATCCCTGTATCTAGAATTTCCGTCAATTATCTCCAAAGCTCGGTGAGTTCGGGTTGTGAAATTCTGTAAGGCGCTTGGGAAGTGGCTTCGCGCCCGACGCCAACTCAATTTCATGGTCCATAATGCGCCTAGGCAGGAGCCGCTTTGGCATGTCTTATGGTATGACATCTTCAAACTCCAGTAGTAACTTCTTCACGGGTTCAGAGATGGGACCTGAGGAGCATTTTATATCTTCAATGCAAAGGGTTGCCAGGAACGTAGGTTCATTCCTTTTGACCCCCTTCTTCAACTGCAAGCCTCTAAATGTCTAGCGCCACAGACGACATGGGTGGCTTTCTAGCCATTCCCCATGACCCCTTGGGCGCGCCCCGTGGCATCATATCAAGCCTCCCATTGCCTAACTCCACGAACGACCCCGTAGTCTTGGACTCTCCAAGTGACAAGCGTACAGGTGCCTCTGTCGCCCCACCGATATCCCTTACCAGCACTAAGCCGCAGACATATTCCAACAACGCCGCGTGCGCATACCGTGATACCAAAGATAATGCTGTTGACAATGGACCTGTTGCTGCCTTATAGAAAACTAAGTCATTTTCATTGTAAATATAGTGGTTTTATTTCAAGTACTTCCATTATGTTTCTCTAGCGTATTCAAATCTAGTCTTGTAGTTTTCGATTATCTTTTTTAAATATTATTAGTGGGGATTAAGCAATCAAAACTTTCTATCAAGCAAGCAATTCTCTGTACTGGTGTCTCTCCCCCTCGACACCGCGTTGCTTTTCTGTAATAGCTTTAATTAATGCAATCAAGCTTTCTTTCATTCTCAATTCTCATTTCTGTTCTCTCAATTTCTCTTGACATTGGTTTTCTCGTACGGCACTGACAACCTCGTCTAGCGTATGGAGGGGACCTCAGTTGGCTGACAACAACTGCACTGATATCGGTTTCTTAGCCTTACATTGCAATTCCGAGAAATCTCAGGAAGGCGTCGTGCATTAGTGCGCATGTCAAGAAGAGCGAAATTGATAATAGTATATGTGTAGTTAAAATTCATCCATTGAAATGTAATAGGACCATCTATAGCTCTTGAAAATTCTTATTCTCTTAGAATAAATAACTATGTCTATTTTAATTGAAATCATCAACCAGTATTGTGAGCACGTGATTTTTTCCCTATTTGAGTTACTCTTAAAGAATCCCAAAGAAATAGATTTTTCTTTTAATTATTTGCCATTTTAGGATTTTTTTGGTCGAATTTTCTTAATTATTTGCATTTTTCTGTGATTGTTTAATTTTTATTTAAATCATGAAATACAAAAATACTGTACATTTGCATTTAGGATTTATTTTTATATTTTTAGGTCAAATAGTAAATTAGTTGTTATATAAAAATGAAAAATCATAAAAAAATAACTTACTTTGCATTTTAACCTTTTAATTTAAATTTTATAGTTTTTCTCTTAATTTAGAGGTTTGTCTAATTTTCTAAATGTTAGGATAAGTGTAATTAGTTTAATTTTTGTAAATTATTTTAATTTGGGATTTAAATTTTTGTTTAAATTAATTAAAGAAGAAAAGAAGAAAAAATATTTGAAAATTGAAAAGAAAAAGAAAAGAAAATAAGAAGGTTATTGAATTTTTGGGCCTTTTGCCACATCCCAAACGATTTTGCCCAAGAACCCGCTCAGATCTGGCCCAAGCTCCACCTAAACTCGGTCCAAACCCCCAGCCTAATCAAACGACCCCGTTTTCGACCGTCTCATCTGAGTCGTCGATCTCACTCAATCGTAAGGTCCGAAACTGGACTGTAGTCTCCTATATAACTGTCCTAACCTAGGCCACCCCCTGTTTCATTATCCTTCACTCATCGTCTCCATTCAGAGACCAAAACCCTCATGACCTCTCTTTTCCCAATCCTGACTAGTTTCCCTCGAATCCCTTTAGAGTATCTCGAATCTTCGATTGAAGAAATCCGGACAGAACCCTAAAAGCCCCAAATCTCCCAAATCGTCAAGTTCCAATCAAAGATTAGGGTTGAAATTGATTTTATTCGTCTGTTCTCAATGAGATCACACGATTAATGCCAATTTCGGCTCAAAATTGAGGGTTTTGAAGATCCATTCAAGTCCATTATCCCTCCACTCATTCTAGGTATTTTCCGGCCATTTTCTTTCTTTCGTATTTCGTTTTATTCTCAATCTTCATCTCCTTCTGATTTTTTTCCTTTTTCTTTCTTGTTTTTCTATCACCTCTGTGTGCATGCCAATTTTAAGTTATTTTTTTAGTCAGCATGTTTTAGTTTATTTAATTCTGTTATTTGATTTTGCTCAAATTTCTTTCTATTTTTGTTTTCTTTGGATTCATGGCTACATCAGTTTTCTATAACTCTATTGCCCCAGTTTCTTTATTGGTTTCTGTTGGTTTTGGAATTAAATTTGGGCTCTGTCAGTCAGAAGCCCTAAGAGGAAAAGTTCAATTTGGGTTTGCAAAGCCCAGGGTCTGT
The DNA here is from genome assembly GCA_026770625.1 of Nicotiana glauca. Classification (NCBI taxonomy): domain Eukaryota; kingdom Viridiplantae; phylum Streptophyta; class Magnoliopsida; order Solanales; family Solanaceae; genus Nicotiana; species Nicotiana glauca. The sequence continues at coordinate 123,136 of MU666005.1, read as the reverse complement.
GGTTTGATTTGTCTGGGTCAACTTGACCCTTGTTTGGTTCATGAGGGTAATTAACAGAGTTTTAAAGGGTAGTTTAGGGAAAGGGATAGAGGGAATCTCTTTTAACTACCTAAGAAGCTTCTAGGAAGGTGAGGTTGGGTTAGTTTTAACTAGGAGAACTAAAAATCAGGGTTTAAATTGAAAAAAATAAAAATAGGGGAAGGGGTAATTGGTAAAACTTGAAATTATTTTTGCTGACCTAAAGGCTCTCTATAAGAGGCCTGTTTTCCTTCATTGTCAAAGCAGATTTTGAGACAAAAACCTGAAAATTGAGAAACAACTGAAGAAATACCAACCTTTGAAAGAGTTTTTAAAATTGTGAAGAAAAAATATAAAAAAAAATCACCATTATTGTTCTATTGAAGTTGGCACTCTCATTTTTCTTTAGTTCTTAATATTGGTCTTTATTTCTGGGTTCTAACACATGAAAAATTGACTGTTGAGCTGTTGTTGGTCACTGTTTTAAGATCTGTTGCTGATTGTTATTTCCTTGTTGAATTACTACTGATCTCACTTTCTTCTTTTAAAATTCAGAGGTTGTTGAGGTTGTATCTAGGTACATTTTCGGACCTTCGGAGTGGAAATATTGATTATTAAATAAAAAATGGTGTTCTAATGCCTGAATCTCAACCTCATTCAAAGCTTAATTTTAGTATTCTTGTTATAGCTTAATATTTGTTAGTTAGTTTGTTTACATGTTAGCTGAAACTTGGTATAATTTCAGTGGATGTTATGTAGTTTGTTGTAATCATAAATTTGGACCCTTAGTTTGGTTTCAGTAGTTTCAAATGTATTCGAGTAAATTTCTGGTTCATTATTAAGGGGTCTGATGACATAATATGCTTGATTCATTAGCATTATGGGTTGAAACCAATGTTTGAATCAACTCTGATATGTTTGTGCTATGTATATTTTTGAAGAACCAATAACTTTGCTTAAGTTGAAATCTGCTTAGAGAATCCTGAAGGTGGACACCTTTGAATGTTGGGATGTGGTTGTGGAATTGACCATTAGTTGGTCAAGTCAACAATCATTAAGCCGAAACAAGTTTTTTGCTAATGTAGTGTAAAAATTAACAGCTCTATTGTCATGTTTGAGGTTTACTTTTGTAGAGTATATGAATTTAGGATTTAGTATGTTCAACAATGCAATGTTTAACATATATGTGTCTTTTGGGTTTTAATTCAATGGAACAAATCACGTGTGCATCATTAGGGTTGATAAAGGCTTAATGGATTGTTTCATGTTGTATCGTTAATGTTAATAATGATTCAAGGTTTGATGTGTCATGGTTGAATGGTATACTGTCTCATGTAAGGGCTGAATGGTACACTATCTCATGTAAGGGCTGATTGCTTATGGACTCATGTGGGTTGTCATGCTCCAACCTCAGGAGGCACGACCGACGCTCAATTGAGTAAATCCGACTGAGTATGCCTGTTAAGTTTCATTCTACCCAAACTAATTCATGAATAAAATAGGAGATGAACTCTATTAATAATACTTAGTAAGTATTTCATTAACAACTTTCATTTTATTTCTATTAACAGCTTAAAATATAATTATCAAAATATTACAAGTTTTATAAATTTTTGCCAAATATCAATATTTCTACTTTAATTTTAATACTCGACACTACCCACAACCTGTCTACGAAGCCTCTAAATACAACTGAAAAATAATATGAAAATGCCGACAACAAGGCTCCGGCTATTTCTCAAATACAAAGTTCATGATAAACAGACGAAACAGTCCCCGAAATTAGAGCCGTCAATATGGTCTTGGCCCGTTGGGCCGGCCTAGCCCAGCCCGTGATTTAGTAGGGCTGGGCTAGCATTTTTGGAGCCCATTTAAAAATGAGGCTTTTAAGCTCGGCTCGAGTAAGCCCGTGGCCCGTGAGGCTGGGCCGGGCCAGCCCGTGGGCCTAATAAAAATATATATTTAAAATATAAATACAAATTTATATGATAAAAAATAATAAGAAGAGTATCCCAAGCTTTAAGTTTTAAGTTCACCATATTAAAAGATCAAAGTCTTGAAACGTTAATTAGTTTTAAAATTTTAATTATTCTTGATATTTTACTAATTAATATTGCAAACGAATTGTAAATGTAGATGAAAGTGAAGATGTTAAAACAACCTTCTAACAAGCAGATTCAAATGTATTTGATGAAGATCATGCGTTGGATATCCCATTAAGTTATTGGCGTTCTATTGAATAGTTTGCTTTAAGTTTTGACTTTTAGTGAATGAAATGGTCTTGTCTTTTATTTTTTTAGTGTTTACTGTAATATATTGGAACAACATAAAAGTTAAGTTTTGTGAAATTTTTTCAATAAGATTTTTAAAGTTTTAAATAATTATCTTTTTTTTGTCAGAACTTAAAGAAATATAAAATTATATTTTAAAAAAATAATGGGCCGGCCCGTAGGGGCCCGCAGCCCACGTAGGGCTGGGTGGTCTGATCATTATAAAGCCCATCAAAATGATGGGCTAGCCCAGCCCAGCCCGTCAATTACTTAAGCCCACGTGGGCTGGGCTGGGCTAGCCCGGCCCCGCCCATATTGACAGCTCTACCCAAAATGAAGTGGGGCCCACTAAGTCAACTGAAAGGATGATGCGTCACTAGCTGCGTCCAACACTGCCTGCTATAGAAATACCTACATCCATTTAAAGACATAGCATCCCCAGCAAAAGGGACGTTAGTGCCATCGAATAGCACTAGTATGTATAACTAAACACCATCTAGTTAGAAAGAACATTCATAGAAGAATAAAGAAATCATAAGGATTTAACAAAAGCTTTATACAATCACCACATCATTAAGTAAAAGGACTCATATAGCTTTCACATAATTTCCATACTTCTAGGTTGGGACATTTTAAAACTTTCCATCATCGTTCACAATAATTCACAATACCACTGCTAATAATACCATGTTCACAATATGTACATCATAGCCAACTCCCAATTTCAATCATAATTTTTGTGCCAATATATATATATATATATATATATATATATATATATATATATATATATATATATATATATATATATATATATATATATATATATATATATATATATATATATATATATATATATATATATATATATATATATATATATATATATATATATATATATATATATATATATATATATATATATATATATATATATATATATATATATATATATATTCCACCACTATCTTGAGCGGAGTCCGATCTCGGCCCGATCTGCTAGGTCGTCTTATTTGAGACGTGTACCTCAATCACAATTTAATTGTCACTTTCATATCTCAATATCATCACAATACCACCATGTGTGCGGCATGGTGTCCGATCACGACCCGATCGGCTAGTCCGTCTTACCAAGACGTTTTCCATTTTTCCATCAGTCATCTCATTTCAATATTTATTTCACATATCGATTCATCGGCACTTTGGGCCATAATCGTTACATCATACTTGGCACTTGGCCGCATTCTATAATTCAAGTTCTTTTCACTTAGTTCACATCAATATCAATCGCAACAACAAGCCATTCAATTTAAAAGGTCAACACATGAGAGGAAACATGAATCATGGTTATATAGAATAGTTTAGAAATAATACACCTCAAGTTCATTAGCAATAGAACTTCAAACACAGTGGATTCTCCAAAAAAGGAGGGGACATATCAAATCATAATAGAAACACACATCAAGTCATAAACAAGTAATAACACCAATTATTCCTAAATTACTCCTTTTCAATCACGACAATATACCATTTAAACATCGGTTGTATATAACAACTCGGATCACATTTGAGGTACTTATAAGGAAAATCATTATCAATATAAAAGAATCATACAATTTTCACATAATCTTTCCATAGCCTTTAGTTTGGGGCGTTTCACACTGTTCACCATTTGTTCACAATACCACTGCTATCATGAGTGGAGTCTGATCAAGACCCGATCGGCTAGGTTGCCTCATTTGAGACATATACTTCAATCATAATTTCAATATCAGCACATTACCACCATATGTGCGGCATGGTGTTCGATCACGGCCCAATAAGCTAGGAAAACTTACCTAGGCGTTGTTCCTTTCCCATTAAACATCTCATTTGAATCTTTAGTTCACATCTATCATATCAACTCATTGGCATTTAGGGCCACAATTATCACATCATTTCCACTTTCAATGTTAGGCTTGTAATTTAGGGGAATATGTGCACACAAGAGCAATTAAAATTGTAAGCATAGATGAAACTTCACATAAATGGACCAATATATGCATCTTCAATCTCAAATTAAGGTCTAAGTATTTCAATACATGATTCATATTCCTTGCACCTTTTCAAATTATCAAGAATAGCACATTAATCATATTGAGACACATTTTTCACGCATATAAGGTTGTAACACCAATTCATGTGGAATTAACAATCAATACATCAACCCAACTTTAACCTTACCTTATTTACACAAACACCAACGGAGCTCAATTTCTAATAAGTGGGGGTTTTAGCCGTACATACCTCAAATTCGCCCCGTAATAATACTATAATGATCCAATAAACTTAAGTAACTTCAATCTACAATACAATATTCAATAGAGCCAATATTAATAACAAATTCCATGACTTAAGTCATTTAGACATATTATCAAACGCCTTGTAGGTATAAATCGTTTCATCTCATAATCATAGTACTAGTTCATCCAACTAGCACCATTAACCAATAATTTTTTCCACCATCATTTCTAATAAATTGATAACTTCCAACAACATATGTATGACCATCCATTCATAACCAAACAGCAAATCATATCAAATAATTACCCTTTCAATCTCTACAATAATTGTGTATTTATATTGGGAACTTATGGCTTCCAATCACTACACCAAGAGTTCTATCACTTAATTCATACTCATATTCCCATAATATATCCATATATGTAAGTCTAAGAAGAAAAGATTACCTCTTGTAGACCAAATCTAGAAAAAAAACTTGTGGGTTGTTCTTGAGATTTTGAAAAAAATTCTATGAAATCCAATCAAAACCACGTTTTAACTAGTGATTAAGAGGTGAAATCACCATGAAAACACACTTAAAAACTCACCTTAGGTGTGTGATTGGATACCTTGGCCGGATTGGGGATGGAGAGAATGCTCTAGGATTGAGAAATGACTTAACTACTCTCATTTCCTGTCCTTAGGTGTATTTAGAGGTCTTCTACTAGTGCACCCCGCGCTAAGGCCGCGCTAAGGAGGCAGAATACTTCCCAATATATGCGGCCGTGCTTTGGCCGCGCATATGAGACATGTACAGTAAAACGGTCATAACTTCCTGTGTAAACCTCTAAATGACAAACGGTTTGATGCGTTAGAAACTAGACTAAAAGAGCTTTAATTTGATAGGTTGTGAATCCTACAACTCCTTATATACACATAAATATTCTCATCCAAAGTGAGGTCTTGTGCGTATTTATTTACAACTTTAGTCTATTATGAAATTTTCCAACTTGGCTTAGACTTAGGATTCCCTTTGGACCTCAAGTTACTTACCATAAGACTTATACACATATTTACCAAATCCAATTGATGATCACCATGTTCATAGCACATAAAATATTATAATTAGCCTATGTGGTACCGCGAAATCGTAAATTACTTAGTGAAATTTTTCGGGGCCTTACATTTATGGGTTCAGCTAGCATCATTGAGTTCCAAATATTTCTCACATTTTGTGAGGACTCGATCTCGAGTCTCACATTCTTTGGCCTTTTCTTTTCATGAGGTTTGGGTTTCCTTTGGGCTTAGACTTTGAGGCCATTTCGAAATAGAGGGAATTATGGCCTTACAATCCTTTGGGTTTGCGTTTCAGCCCAGGTGCCCATTTAATGGGCTGCTGCAAATTATGTGTATGATAAGCTTGGCCCAAACGTAAAGGCCCAATACTATTCCTGTAACTTGTAGTTTTGCAAACAATAGTTTTAAATTGCATTATTTTAAAATAGCTCTTTTACTTAGGTTGAGGTGTGCCATATTAAACAACACTAAATAGTTTACGGCCCTCATAATTCTAAACTAAGAAATCATTCAAACAATTAGACTTGAGGCGTTCCATATTAAGCAAGCTATAATCTATAGCACTCAAATGATTTGTTCAAACATCCTTTGAAAAATAGATTTGTGGTGTTCCATTTTTAAAACCCATAATATATGACCCTCATAAATTCATTTCAAGAGTTAATATTCTTAAAAGTGGGGTGTGCCATCAATTAAAGTTTCATGGCCCTCGCAAACTTTATTATTAACTTGAACTTTCGTAGTTTCTTTAGGCACGCTCTTTAAACTGATTTTCATTTAATGACTAATTTCAGGTGTTCATTTCATGTGACCTAATTCCAATACTTAACGACATTGAATAGAACGTGTCGTGAACCGCGGGTGCATTTCATGTACCGTGGTTCAATACATGTTTTAAATAACGTTGAATTTTTCTAAAACAATTAAAGCTGTTAATAAGTTTAAAAATGCACAATAAGTTAAAACATGTAATAAATAGGATATTGGGACAATTTTAATAGTTTTAGCGACCATGTACCACAGAACCTGGGAATGCCTAACATCTTCTCTCAGGTTAATAGAATTCCTTACTTAGAATTTCCGGTTCGCAGATTTCAAAAATGAAAGTCGAATTTCCTCGATATACTGGGTTGTTGTTGTTGTTGTTGTTATTTTCCCACTAAGTGGGATTATACTGGGTTGCTGTTGTTGTTTTAATAATGTCACTTAAAGTGAAAAAACTCCTATATTCCCCCCGGGTGGTAAAAATGGAGGTATGACATCTCTAGAGACTTTGTTGGGGACCCAAACCCAGAACTTCGGTTTAGGGTTCAAGAATTCGAGCTTAGAATAATTGTTATAGCTGGCTTGTTTTTATTTGATTTTTATATGTTGAGCCTAATGTGCTAATTGTCGCTTTTATCGCTTTGATATTGTTTGGACTGTATTTAAATGTCTACAAAACACCCCTCTCTCTGAGTCTTCTAAATCATCTGGGAAGTGTGCACTTCGTGTGACTTTGTTTCTATTAGATTCATATCCCAAATTTAGAACAAGGTTCGGACAAGTTGCAAAGTCGGTGAATCTTCTGTATTTTCGGTACGCTGCCCCCTTGGCTCGAGCTGTACGTTCGGGTAAGCCAGGTCTAGAACAATACACCCAAGTTTTTAAACCTAGTATAATAAAGCCTCATGTCGGATCCCTAATAGGAACTTTTGTTTGCATCACATGAATTTGACTTTGGTAACTCAAAACAGGGGTTGGGTCCGTCTAGGAGAAGTGTACCCAAATTAAAAAGACTATCCTGATGCATCCTACGTGCTACTTGCGCATCTGTTTGTTTTAGCTTGCATGTTGACCGGCTTCTAGAATAGAGGAGGAAAAAAAAAAAAGAAAAGTCATTTCAAAATGAGCCAAAATTTCAAGTGCCATGTTTCCCGCTGTTCTGTCAAAAATAATCGAACTACGTGGGTATGATTCTCACCAAATGTGATATACGTAGGCAAGCCTAGTCGATTCTGGCCCCAATTTTCAAAAAAAAAAATTCCAAAACAAACATATTTTCTTTTAGTTCCTTCTTTATAAATCTTTCCTTAGAAAATTTAAAAAAAAAGAAGTTTTTAAACTCAAAAATAGTTCATTCTTTCGGAAGTCTTTCATTTGGAAAAAGAAATAAAAAGAATAAAAATCCGAAATACGGGTTTCCTTTAATTTAAAGTATTTTTAGAAAAAAACAAAAAAAAAGAAACAAAGGGAAAATATTCTTTTCTTTCTTTAAAAGTATTTCTTTTGTAAATGTCAACAAAAAAAATTTGAAAAAAATTGAAGTCCAAAATATTTTTCTTTTCTATAGAAGTACTTCTGTAAATAAATAAAAAGTTCAGAAATTCAAAATATTTTTCTTGAAAGTCCCTCTTTTTAAAATTAAAGTCAACATCCAAAATCCCAAATATAAAAATATATATTTTCTTTCTTCTTTAGAAAAAGAGAAAATAAATAAAAATTCTAAAAAAAATATTTTATTTTTATTTTTGAAATTTCCAAAAGTTGTAATTAAAAGAAAATAAATTTTTAGATGTCTTTCTTACAAAATATAAAAATAAAATAAAAATAAAAAAATATACATTTTCCTTTCTTCTTTTAAAGCATTTCTAAAAAAAAAATTCCTTCTACCTTAAAACTTTCATGGTCTGAGTCTTAGAAAAGTAAACAAAAGAAAAAAAGAAAAAAAAAGAAAGATTTAGTTTATTTACTCCATTCCCAACCTTCCCGAACTACGCAAGATCTGATTCATGAGGGGTTATGATACGTAGGCAATCCCCATCGGATTCGATCATAGTCATAAATAAACTAAGAGAAAAATAATCTGAAAAAAGAGAAAAAAAATTGAAATTGAGTGAAAAAAGAAAGAAAAAGAGTGACAAAAACAAAAACAAAAAAAAAAAAGAGAAAAAAAGAGAGTGCCAAAAATAAAAGAGCGACAGAAACAAAATGAAAAACAAATCAAGAGTGATCAAGAGACGCAGAAATGAAAGAAAAGGGGTACATACTGAAAGGCTTAACTAAGGCCGGGATGAAACATGCAACCGTTCAAACACATAGTAGAAACGTTTAACTGTTTTGGTGCATTGCATCCAAACGTACGATTTCCTATCTGTTAAGCATCTCAAAACTAATAGGGTTGTTGGATGTGCAAACTAGCCAGGTTTTGGTGCTTGGTTTCGTTGGTAGCCTAGCCTGCCCTCCTTCACAAGATCCAAAGGCACAGATGGCCTCCGCAAGCAATCTACCAATCATCGGTCCTGAGGATATCCCGACATCGATTATTTTACAGTTAAAATCAGCAACTGCTGAAGAGAATAAGATGTTACATCTTCGCATTTTGGAAATGCGGGACGCCTGGTCTAATGGTAGGGAACCGCCAAGTTCAATCCCTGGGTTTCCTGAATTGATCCCCAGGTCTGGCGAGTTTACCGACGCCCCTGTGCCCAACCTTCTCATCCCATGCGGGCATCCTCCAATGCCTTCCAATGATCCTGACATGCCTTCTGTGGTTCACCCCCAGCGCCAGTTTCCTAGGAACCTCCAATATTGTTCTCTACAACACCAGTCTGCACCAGAGCACAACCAACTTTGACACGGTCATATGTTGAGCCTCCAATATTTACCTTTCAGGATCCACAACTTCAATCAGAAATAACATATGTGACCCCATACTCTTTCACTCAACCTCCACAATATTATCTTTCGGGGAAGCAAGAAAAGGTTGTTAAAAATCCCGAGCAAGAGGAAATGGCTCAGAAGATGAAGAGCCCGGAACAAAGCCTGGAAAACATGCAAGGTTTGAGTGGCCAAAAGAGTGTCTCATACTCTGACCTCTGTATGTTTCCTCATGTCCACTTGCCAACTGGTTTCAAGATGCCAAAATTTGAAAAGTATGATGGGCACGGAGATTCGGTCGCTCATCTAAAGCGATAGTTTAACCAGCTGAGGGATGCTAGTGGGAAAGAGGAGTTGCTAATGGCCTATTTTGGGGAAAGCCTCTCCAGAATTGCTTTTGAGTGGTATACAGATCAAGAAATTACCCATTGGCACGTGTGGGACGATATGGCCCTATATTTTATCTGGAAGCTCCAATATAATATGGACATCGCTCCCAACAGAAACTCCTTATCCAATTTGAAAAAGAAAACCGCGAAAAGCTTTCGCGAATATGCTGTTAAATGGCGTGAGCAAGCTGCCAGGGTAAAGCCTCCAATGGACGAAACTGAAGTGGTCACGGTCTTTCTGAAGGCCCAAGAGGCTGACTACTTCAAAAACATAATGTCTGCTGTGGGTAAGCCGTTCGTTGAGGCTATCAAAATTGGGTAAATGGTTGAAAACAGTCTAAAAACTGGCCGAATCTTGAATCATGCTAATTTTGAAGCCACATCACCAGATGTTCAAAATGGTTCGAAGGGTTTGATGAAAATAAATAGGGTTGAGGAGGGAGCCATGATGGTTTCAATCTTGAGGGGGGCCCGTATGTCATTCAGCCAGTCATGTGTGCCTCATATTTTCCCACCACACTACTATCCCCTTCAAGATGATGCTTATGCCGTGGCACCGCCTCCCTATGTGGTGATGAGTGCGCAATCTTACACCCAACCACAATATTATACACAAAATCTAGCTCTATCTCCTAGTAATGGCCATCCTTACCAAGCTCCATATAATCCTCAACCAAATGTTTTCCAGTACAATCCTCTCCCAATAGAGCCTTTCAGAAAGAATCAGTTCACCTTTATTGGTGAATCATATTCAAGTTTGTTCCAAAAGCTAATCAGGCTAGATCTATTGCAGCCAGTGGCCTCGAACCGGCCATACCCCGAGTCCCCCTCACACTGAGCTGATGCTAGATGTGAATACCACTCTGGAACAGTGGGGCACAATACAAAGGACTGTTGGACCCTCAAAAGAGCAGTTGAAGATTTGATTGAAGCCGAAAGAATTATTTTTCAGGATGAAGAAGCTCCTGATGTGATGAACATTATGTTGCATGCTCACAACACTGGCGAATAGTCGGAATGATTTGTGAAGATAAGGAATTTGATCCAGCACTGAAGTCCATTGCAGCCATTGCTAAAATAGAAGAATAGCCAAAAAATGGTCGCCAAGCCTGAAAGTTTCTCGTCAGACGGGAGTCTTAGTAGCCAGTCTTGCTATCCTTTCTGCGTCCGAATTATCTCAGGATGTGATTCGGATGTTTTACTTTATTGTCTTACTTTCCGATGTAAACCCTTCTATCTTCAAAAATTGAAAAAAAATAAAAAATAAAAAAATCAAATGAAATAATGCAGGAATATCTATTTTCTTAGTCTTATCACTTTTCTTATTTTTCTTTTCAGTTCTGTTAAATGCAGATTTCAATAACATGACTTACTTGCGGACTTCATGCCCAGATCCTGAAAGCTGTCAGACCTCAAAAAAATAAATCAAGGATTAGATTACAATGGAGATAAAGTTTAAGGAAATAAAACAAAGAGTTGGAACAACTGAAGGAAAATTGGTTCCCGGATTGGAAATGTCCATACATTAAAACAAGCAAAAGATTGTGTTATACTTGGGACATATCGGAAGAAATATCCCTGAAATACCTGTCAATGCAAATTCAGTCAAAAGCTACTATGTTAGATTCGTCATGTAGTTCTAATATTCTCCGGTTGGGAGTACGAATGTTTTTATTCTCACTACCCACACACTATCAACCCTTTGCAAACCCTTTGAGCCAGCTCTCATTCTTTGATTACCCTCTTTGGAACCTCAAAGGTTATTGAAAAATAAAATAAAAAAAAGAAAAAAAGAAGAAAAAAAAAGAAGTAAAAGAAAAAAATAAAATACAAAAAAAAGAGGAAGAAAAGACAAAGAAAATGAAATAAAAAATTACCAAAAAAAAGAGAGGAGAAAGGAAAGGAAAAAGAAAAGAAAATAGAAAAAACAAAAGAAAATAAAAAAACTAAAAAAAATTCCCTAAACTACGTTAGACTTGATTTCGAAAGGATACGTAGGCAGCCTCTCTTTGGGATTCAGTCACACCAAAACAAAAATCCAATTTCCCCTAAATGTGAAACTGGGGCAGATGTTATAATAGTTCGGCGATGATCCCACCTGAACGGTTCCAAAATTGTAATTCGATCCAATTTCATTTTACCCAAACCTTGTACAAGTCCTTTCGATCAATCGATAAGAGATGTCCAAAATTGGAGGATACAACTACTTGGATCGGATGCAATCAAATGAGAGAAATAAAATGAGAGAGTCTTATTGGTGAAAACCCACATAGGCACCGTAAGGCGATGGTAAGCAGAGAAATGAAGTAAGAGAGTTTTATTGGTGATAATGCACATGGGCACCAAGAGGCGACACTAAGCAAAGAAATCAAAATGAGAGAGTCTTGTTAGTAAAAACCCACACGGGCACTATAAGGTGATGGTGAGAAGGGAAATAAGAAAGGTCAGCTAGTGAAAACTCGCAAAGGGCACCCCTGATCGAAAAGAGGATCCTCACAGCCATCGGCACCGACAAAGTCCTGGAAAAGTTTCTCGATTTTGAGGCAAAAGTTGTGATGAATTTTTGAGAGTCAGACGATTTACACAGATCATGTATCCAGTCCAAAAGGCATGTCATGTTCATTAAGGTCCGCATGTACTTCAGATAAGTCCTTCTTTCCTTTCCCCGAAAGGGATACTTCTTGTATTAAAATCATTCTCCATTCCATTGTTTGTTTTCTTTGAATCCTTTTCGGTCTAAATCTGTTCCGCAACTAAGACAAAGAAAGAATGGTAAGACTAATTTACAGGTTTCTCATTTGATACAAGCTAGTATGAAAAAAGGCACCCAGCCACGTTAGGGGCATAAGTCGGTCTCGACTGGCCACGGCAGCCGACGCTTCGAAATCAAAACTCTTGGAAGGAGAAAATCAAATTGAAGTTCCTATAAAGGCAAATGAAGTTGAAAAGGTTGAGTCACACTTGGTCAACCATCTCGGCAAAAGTTTGAAAAGCCAAGGTACCCAAAAGATCTGAAATTAAAATTGGAAGAAAGAAGCCATAAATGAAAGGCCTATAACGACGAAATAAAATTGGGAAAGGTTAAGTCCCACGCGACTAGCCGTTGCGACAAAGTTTGAGGAGCCAAAAGTTCCCCGATACTCAGAAGTTAAAAAAAACAAAAAAACAAGTTAGAAGGAAAAGGCCTATAGAGGCAAAATAAAGCCGAAAAGGTTGAGTTCCACGAGACCAACTGTCATGGCAAATTCTGGAAAATCTAGAGGTTCTCCAAGGTCAGAAATGAAATCGGTCCTCAGGGAACAAGTAGTTGCAGTTGAGATCTTCATCAAAGAAGACTGGCCGAGATCGAATGATTGAAGCAATCAAAGCCACAAAACCAACCACCATTTCAAACTAACAATTTTTCTGTGTTTGAAAACATGAAACAGGTGCATTTCAAAGCAACCTTGCAAGAAGCAGGTGCAGCCAAAAGAAATTGCGCAAGGGCTAAAAAACAGCTTTGCAGCAACGATCTATAAAAGGAAGTCCCCTCCAAACTCTTTCTTGCATTTACTCATTCCATGAAATAAAAATAGAGAAAAAAATGAAAAAAAAGAGTTAAAAGAAAAATTCAAAAAATGGTACCTTAGGACCCCCAATCTCTATTTTTACGTTTTTCCAACATAGGGTCTCCACTCCCTAGTTGAGATTATTTTAGACATAGGGTCTCCACTCCCTAGTCGCCTTTTGACAACGTAGGGTTTCCACTCCCTTGTTGAGATTATTATAGACATAGGGTCTCCACTCCCTAGTTGCCTTTTGCCATCATAGGGTCTCCACTCCCTAGTTGAGATTATTGTAGACATAGAGTCTCCACTCTCTAGTCCCCTTTTGCCAACATAGGGTCTCCACTCCCTAGTCCTCTTTTTCCAACATAGGGTCTCCACTCCCTAGTCGCCTTTTCCAACATAGGGTCTCCACTCCCTAGTCGCATTTTGCCAACATAGGGTCTCCACTCCCTAGTCATCTTTTGCCAACATAGGGTCTCCACTCCCTAATTGAGATTATTTTAGACATAGGGTCTCCACTCCCTAGTCGCCTTTTGCCAACATAGGGTCTCCACTCCCTAATTGAGATTTATTTTTAGATATAGGGTCTCCACTCCCTAGTTGAGATTTATTTTTATACATAGGGTCTCCACTCCTTAGTCGCCTTTTCCAACATAGGGTCACCACTCTCTGGTTGAGTTTTATTTTAGACATACGGTCTCCACTCCCTTGTCGCCTTTTCCAACATAGGGTCTCCACTCCCTAGTTGATTTTATTTTTAGACATAGGGTCTCTATTCCCTAGTTGCCTTTTCCAACGTAGGGTCTCCACTCCCTAGTTAAGTTTATTTTTAGACATAGGGTCTCCACCCCTAGTCGCCTTTTGCCAACATAGGGTCTCCACTCCCTAGTTGAGATTATTTTAGACATAGGGTCTCTATTCCCTAGTCTCCTTTTGCCAACATTGGGTCTCCACTCCCTAGTTGAGACTATTTTAGACATAGGGTCGCCACTCCCTAGTCGTCTTTTGCCAACATAGGGTATCCACTCCCTAGTTGAGATTATTTTAAACATAGGGTCCCCACTCCCAAGTCACCTATTTCCAACATAGGGTCTCCACTCCCTAATTGTGATATTAGACATAGGGTCTCAACTCCCTAGTCACCTTTTGCCAACATAGGGTCTCCACTCCCTAGTCGCCTTTTTCCAACATAGGGTCTCCACTCCCTAATTGAGATTATTTTGGACATAGGGTCTCCACTACCTAGTCTCCTTTTGCCAACATAGGGTCTTCACTCCCTAGTTGAAATTTTTCCAGACATAGGGTCTCCAATCCCTAGTTGCCTTTTGCCAACATAGGGTCTCCACTCCCTAGTTGAGATTATTGTAGACATAGGATCTACACTCCCTAATCGCTTTTCCAACATAGGGTCTCCACTCCCTAGTTGAATTTTAGTATATATATATATGGCTTCACTCCCCAATCCCTTTTTTTCAAGGATACACAATCCTGATTTTATTGCTTTCAGTAAAGAAATAGTTTATATTTTTGTTACAAATAACTCACGAAAGTTTCCTGGTGAAAACTGGGGCAGAAAAATTTCTTTCGTTTGTTTGTTTTGGTGCCTGAATAGGTTTTTACCATAGGCACAAGGTTTGAGATGACCAAAAGAAGAAGTCTCAACCTAAATAAAAGAAAGAAGAAACAAGAAAAGAAGTTGAACTCAAGATTCGAAAGCAGGGAAAAGATGCGGACTGCTCAAAATTTGATTGAAGTCCCAAGCTTTCCAAGTCCCCCTTGATCCAAAAAAGCTGAAGAAAAATGAATTGGCGACTACAGCTAACGAGCATCAAGATTTAGATCATAGTCAAAAAGAACCAGCCAAGACTCGAGAACAAGATTTAGAAGGTTTATAAATAGGAATCTTGTAACTTGTAGTTGATAGGCTCAACTAGTTTAGCGTTTTATTTTCCATTTTGGTGTAATAGGGAGTTCAGTAAGCAGTAGCAGCAACAGTGAAATCACAACTTCCTGGTAGTCCCAGTTACTGAAACTTCTAGAACAACACTGACTTGATTCATTTATAGCCAAGGATATGTAGGCAACCTCTGAAGCAATGTTCGGTTAGGATTTTTCAAAACAATGTTTCTCATAGAGTTTCAAACGGGTAATTGCTCATTTTATCTTTGCTCGAAAACCCTTCGTGTCTCCGAACAAAGAGGCGTACCTGTGAACACATAATTTTTTCCCTATATGAATTACTCCTATAGAATCCTAAAGAAATAGATTTTTCTTGTAATTATTTTCCATTTTAGCAATTTTTGTGGAATTTTCTTAATTATTTGAATTTTTCTGTGCATGTTTAATTTTTATTTAAATCATAAAAATACAAAATACTCTACATTTACATTTAGGATTTATTTTTACATTTTTAGGTTAATTATTAAATTAGTTGTCATATAAAAATGAAAAATCACAACAACAAAAATGACTCACTTTGCATTTTAACCTTTTAATTTTAAATTTTATAGTTTTTCTCTTCATTTAGAGGTTTGTCTAATATTGTAAATGTTAGGATAAGTATTTAGTTTAATTTTTATAAATTATTTTAATTTGAGATTTTAATTTTTCTTTAAATTAATTAAAGAAGAAAAGAAGAAAAATAATTGAAAATTAAAAAGAAAAAGAAAAGAAAATAAGAAGGTTGTTGATTTTGGGGCCTTTTTCCACAACCCAACTGATTTTTCCGAAGAACCCGCACATATCCGGCCCAAGCTCCACCTAAACCCGGTCCAAACCCCCAGCCTAATCAAACGATCCCGTTTTCGACTGTCTCATTTGAGCCGTCGATCTTACTCAATCGGACGGTCCGGAACTGGCCCGTGATCTCCTATATAACTGTCCTAACCTAGGTCACCCCCCTGTGTCATTCTCCTTCAATCATCGTCTCCATTCAGAGACCAAAACCCTAGTGCTGCCCTACTACTCATCACCGTCTCCGGTGGCGGCGCCACCTCAAACCACCTCCAAATTTACACCACAAAACCCTCATGACCTCCATTTCCCAATCCCTAACTAGTTTCCCTCGAATCCCTTTAGAGTATATAGAATCTTCAATTGAAGCAATCCGGCCAGAACCTTAAAAACCCCAAATCTCCCAAATCGTCAAGTTCCAATGAAAGATGAGGGTTGAAATTGATTTTATTCATTTGTTCTCAATGAGAGCACACTATTAATGCAAATTTTGGCTCAAAATTGAGGGTTTTGAAGATTCTTTCAAGTCCACTGTCCCTCCACTCATTCTAGGTATTTTCCGGCCATTTTCTTTCTTTCGTCTTTCGTATTATTCTCAATATTCTCCTCCTTCTATTTTTTTCCTTTTTCTTTCTTGTTTTTCTATCGCCTCTGTGTGCATGCCATTTTTAAGTTATTTTTTTGGTTGGCATGTTTTAGTTTATTTAATTCCGTTGTTTAATTTTGCTCAAATTTCTTTCTATTAAGTTATTACTACTTTTTTTCTTCTTCCAGGAATCCTTGGAAGCTTCTTTATGTATGAAAAACTGAAAAAAGTATATACACCTATATTTTTCTAGAGTTGTGCTGTATCCATCATGGGTAGTAAAATATTGTGCCTAAACATGAAACCTTTGCTATGATAATCCCTCAGGTTCTTTTATCTGACCATTTGTTCCTTGTTAGATGGATTTCGTATTTGGGCCATTATGACATTTTAAGCTTCCATTTGATTTCTTTAATATGGAGTCACTGGAAAAAGGTTGTTTTCTCTAGCTTGGAGTAATTTGAGTTTCAAATGTTAATTGTGATATCTGACGTATTGAAAAATCATGTTCAACCGTAAAAATCATTCAAAGGGTATGATTTGGCGATCCTTTCTGTAGTGGTTATGTGACTAAGTTGTGTGGTAATCAATGTGTCATACAATCAATAATTACGGAGTAAACACTGCAGGTTTGGGTACTATTCAGCAGCGTCGGGTTTTAAAAACCGAGAAGCCTACTCTTCTTGCAAACTATGACCTTTGTTTGGTATAAGACCAGGTTGCTTGCTTAACGTCATTTTATTGATCAAGCCTTTTCTTATAGATTATGTAAATCTTAGTCGTCTTACTTGTTTTGTATCCCATATCAAAAGAGTTTGTCTTTGTTATGGAATTTAGCTTGAACCTTATTATTTTGTTTGCTTCAAGGACACTAATCTCGATGTATCTCCTAATCTGCCATTTCCAGGAATCCTTTGGGAGCATCTTTATGAATAGAAAAACTAAAACAAGTAATATCGAGTACAACTATGTTTATCCTTGTGAAAAAAACGAGCACAACTATGTTTTTCTAAAGTTGTGCTGCATGTGTCATGGTAGTAAAACATTGTGCCTAAACATGAAACCTTTCCTTATGACATGTCTTGAGGCTCCTCTCTGACCATTTTTTCCTTGTTCTTAGACGGATTTCATATTTTTGGCACTTGGGACGTTCTAAGCTTCCATTGGATTCCTTTTTATATAGACTCACTGGACAATGGTTGTTTTCACTGGCTTAGGGTAATCTAAGTTTCATATGATAATTGTGGTGAGATCTGACATTTTGCAATATCATATTCAATGGAGTAAAAATCATTTAAAAGTATAAATTGACAATCCTTTCTATAGTGGCTATATGCATGCGTAACTAAGTTTTGGTGATCAATGAATCTTACAATTGATTGTAAACTAAACCCTCAGTTCAAATTTAAGTACACTCTAGACCAAGAACATATGTCAGTCAAATCCGCTGTAGGATCAACTTTTTACGTGAGAATTATAGAGTATTAAGTGAAATTCAAATGCAATCTTCAGAAAATGCTAAAGAGTTTCAAGTTATTAACTTCCTTGACGAGCTTCTTGGCATATTGTAGATTGTAGAGGCCCGCTTTCTATATCTCAACTGTAACTATAATATCATACATATTTAGTCATCGGTCATCTCCATCCAAGTATTTTTCATCTCTGTAGGAATGTGAAGAGCAAATATGTGTATTTGAATTCGATTGCTTACATTTAGAGAAGAATCCTTCTATTTTCAGTATTAGGAAGAGATTACTTGTAATTTTAGCAAGTTATGCTGGTATATCCCCGGACCTGGTTAGAAGAAATTTGTTATAGGTACAGAGACTCTAACCGAAATTCTCCTAGGCACTTTCCCCAAGACTCTTATCTCTCTTCTACTCTCTAGGACTCCATCCCCATCAAGAGCCAAGCTTCCCACAGCCAAACCACAGTAAAGTTCTCCGGCAACCGAGCCTTCACGTGTGTGACGACCCGGCCCGTCATCACGTGAGTTACCGCCCTGTTTCCCCCTTATTGTGTTGCTTCATGTTTCAATATCAGTATTAGAGTCGATTGGGTGTATTTGAATTGGTTTTGGTTGAAAATAAGGCACATAGCCTCTTAGAAGGAAGCTTGTTTTTGAAAAGTCAACCGGAAGTTGACTTGTGAGTTAGAGGGCTCGGAGGTGATTTCCGGTGGTCTGGTTAGCTTCGGGGGATGATTTGTGACCTAGGAATGCGATGGGAATTGAATTTGGAGGTCCGGTGTAGAATTAGGATTGAATTGGCGAAGTTGGAGTTTTGGCGAATTCCGGTTGATAGATGAGATTTTGATCCGGGGGTCAAAATGAAATTCTGAGAGTTGCAGTAGCTTCGTTAGCTGATTTTGGATATGTCTGCAAATTTTCTGGTCAATCGGACGTTGTTTGTTTAGGTTTTTGATCGAATGTGAGTTTCGGAAGTTTTAGTTAATCTTAGGCTTGAATCTGTCATGATTTGATGATTTTTGTCTTAATGATCGTGTTTTTATGATTGGAACAAGTTCAAATGAGGTAATATAACATATTTGTATTTTTGGTTGAGGTCCCGAGGGCCTCGGGTTGAATTCGGGTGGTTGAACGAGAGAATTTGGAGTTTGAAATTTGCTGGTTTTGAGTTGCAGCAGGTATTTTCGCATCTGTTGAAGGGAGACCGCAGATGCGGCTCCGCAGAAGCGGAAAATTATCCGCAGGTGTGAAGTTTGGTTAGTTCAGCAAGTTCCGCGGAAGCGAAAATTAATTCGCAGAAGCAAGTCTGCAGAAGCGGGAAAATGATCGCAGAAGCGAAATGGTGATGGCTTGGGAGGTTCTGCAGAAGCGGAACATTTTCCGCATATGCGAGTCCGCAGAAGCGGACTATTAACCACAGAAGCAAACTATTAACCGCAGAAGCGGTTTTTGGATTAGTTGAGGTGAAGCCGCAGAAGCGGACAGTTTCCGCAGAAGCGGAAGTCGCATAAGCGACAATATCTCTACAGAAGCAAAAAATGTTGAGTGTTTAATGAAACAGTGGGTTTCGATTTTCAGAAGTTAGAAAACATTTTGGAACTTCAAGAGAGGTGATTTTGGGCGATAATTGAGAGATTTCGAAGTTATTCCATCAGGTATAAACTTGTAGCTTCAAATAATGTTGTTATGGTATAAAAACAAGGATTAAACACTGATAATTCAAGGAATTTAAGGGTAAAAATGGTGGTTAGGGCTTGAAGCCTAAGAGAGGCTAAATTGATGATTTGAAGGGGCTATTGAACTCCGATTCTTGTGTAATTGTTATGTATGGACTCATGGTGAGACGAGGATTCCGGAAATGTGAATATCGTAATTTTTCGAGAAGGGGGCCGGGGCTCGGGTTTTGCCAACTTTGTGTTTTTGGGTGTTTTTCGAGTTCTTTTGATTAGGTTATGTTCCACTAGCCTATTTTAATATATTCCTTGTGGTTTTGATCAGATTCGGTACCCGTAGAGGTTGATTCAAGTGGGAAAGGCTTAGCGGACTAGTCTCGTGGCCGGTTCGAGGTGAGTAATAGATGTGGATGATGACCTGAGGGTTTGAAACCCCGGTATATCATACTGTGACGCTATATTGAGGCGAGACACACACTCTACAGTGAGTGCGGGGTCGATTGTGATTGGGGACTATGGCTTAGTCCGCCCGAGTGGTATTGTACTGTGTTGTTGGCTAAAAATGAGCCGGTAAACCTCCTTCTTGGATGGTTATGGATGTATTTGGGTTGCGTGTCGATTATTTGGATCCCGTGAGGATTGTTATCACTATTTCTATGATTTATAGCATGTTTTCATGATATCAATCCTAAGCTAAACACTGTCTAGGTATGACTGGAAAATTCTAAGGTTTTGAACACCTAATTCTATAATTTCTGATAAACCGAACTAAAATGGTAAGTTTATTTGTACATGTGTGGCTTGCATGCATATAGCTAGACTGATAGTGGATCGGGCTGCATGCCGCAGCGTATGTTACTATGATATTGGGCTTGGGCTGTAGGAGCCCCTCCGGAGTCTGAACCCCCACAGTGAGCGCGGGTACCCAAATAGATCGGGCTACGCGCCGTAGCGGTCATGTGCATTGCATTGCATTCATGCATTGATATATTTATCTGCTTTAACTATTTTTGTTAGCTGTTATTGCACTATTAAATGTGTAGGAGTACTGTTCTTAGCTTTACTTTGTGCTATATTTTGGAATTTCCTAATGTCAGACATTATACATGTCTATTACCACTGAGTTGGAAGTACTTACTTTACTCCTTGCACCTTGTGTGCATATCCATGTACTCCAGGAGCTAGCTGAGCTTATTGCTGTTCTTCAGGGTCTTTACACGGAGTTGTCGAGGTAGCTGCCTGACGTCCGCAGGACCCGACTTCTATCCTATTTTTTGTTATTTGACTTTTCCGCGTACTTCAAACTATGTTGTTTTACAGTATATTTGTGCTATTCTGGTAGAGGCTCTAGACTCATGACCCCCAGGTCTTTGGAAGGTTGTTCAACAGTGTGGATTCTTTTCCGGATTATTTCTATCTATCAGTTATATATTTGATTTCCATGTTGTTAATGATTTTCAAACAAATGGTTTGAGCCTTATGCTCGGGTTGAGAGTGAATTAGGTCGGGCTTGCCTAGCAATTGTGTTGGGCGCCATCACGATCAGGTTTGGGGTCGTGACAAGTTGGTATCAGAGCCTAGGTTACTAGGCCTTATGAGTCTTGAGACGGTTAGTAGAGTCTAGCAGATCGTTACGGAGACGTTTGTATTTATCCTCGAGAGGCTGCAGAACCTTTAGGAAACACTTCATATTCTTGAACTCTTGTCGTGCTATTTTGTTGTTCCGAGAACTAAACTTCTATATTCTATTCTCTCGCAGATGGTGAGAACTCGTGCTATCGGACGAGGTGGACGACCACCATTGCCACCAGCTAGAAGCCGTGGACACGGCCGTGGTCGTGGTCGAGGTAGAGCAGTAGGGGCAGTACCAGTTGACCCACCAGTTACCCCTATTCAGGATTAGCCTCCAACTGTTGATGCTCCAGCAGCACCCGCCCAGACACCGGCAGTGCCTACCGTGATTCCTAGTCTTCAGGAGGCATTAGCTCAGATCTTATGTGTCTACACTAGTTTGGCTCAGGCAGTTTCAGCTTCTACTGCCGCAGCTACTTCTCAGACCGGTGGTGGTCATCAGACCCCCGTAGCCCGCACACCATAGCAGGTTGTGCAGGGACTACAGACACCATAGGTAGCCCCAGCTCAGCCAGTTGCACTGGTTGCTCCATTTGTGCCAGTCGCACCAGCCCCAGGGTATGTTGTTCCAGTGATGCCAGACGACGAGCAGCGTCGGCTAGAGAGGTTTGGAAGACTTCAGCCTCCGACATTCAGCGTTACTGAGGGCGAGGATGCCCATGGATTTCTATACAAGTGTCAGAGGATGCTTCCCACTGCAGGGATCTTAGAGTCGAGTGGGGTGTCTTTTACCACCTTCCAGTTCTCAAGACCAGCATTTACATGGTGGGAGGAGTTTGAGAGGCGTAGGCCTATAGGAGCAGCACCCCTTACTTGGCAGCAGTTCTCCACTCTCTTTTTGGAGAAGTATGTACCGCAGTCTCGCAGAGAGGAGCTGCGCCGATAGTTTGAGTGGTTGATCCAGGGTGATATGACAGTGACCCAGTATGAGTTGAGATTTACTCAGTTTGACAGGCATGCTACGTGGATGATCCCGACAGATCAGGAGGATATCAGGAGGTTCATAGATGGCCTCAACTATTCTATTTGTATTCTAATGACCAGGGAGAGGGTGGTAGCAGCTTCATTTGAGGAGGTAGTGGATATGGCTCGCCAGATTGAGACAGATCGTCGCGGAGAGTGAGAGGAGAGGTAGGCCAAGAGGCCTCGAGGTTTAGGTAGCTACAGTGGTGCTCTATCTAGGGGTCATTTTCAGCAGAGCAGAGGTCGATCTTTCAGACCTCCTCAGATAGGTCGCCCAGAGTACAGTGGGACTTCTTTCGGCCGTGGCCGTCAGGGTTATTAGTAGGGCTAGTCTTCACTCAGTGCCCTTCCATCTCAGAGTTCTACTCCTATTTATTTAGCCCAGTGCTCATCTACAGCGAGGAAGTTTGACTCGGTGTGGGTGATTGTGGATAGGTTGGCCAAGTCCGCACACTTCATTCCTGTATGTACTACCTACTCCTCAGAGCGACTGGTAGAGATTTTTATCCGAGAGATTGTGAGATTGCATGGGGTCCCCGTTTCTATTATATCAGATAGAGGTACTCAGTTTACTTCGCAGTTCTGGAGGACTTTCCAGCGAGAATTGGGTTCACAGGTAGAGTTGAGCACTGCATTTCATCCTCAGACGGACGAGCAGTCCGAGCACACCATTCAGATATTGGAGGACATGTTGCATGCCTATGTTATTGACTTTGGAGGTTCTTGGGCTGATTATTTGCCCCTCACAGAGTTTGCTTATAATAACAGCTACCAATCCAGCATTCAGATGGCTCCATATAAGGCCTTATATGGGAGACGGTGTAGATCTCCAGTTGGTTGGTTTGAGCCCGGCGATGCTAGGTTGTTGGGGACAGAGTTGGTCCAGGATGCTTTAGACAAGGTGAAAGTGATTCAGGAGAGATTTCGCACAGCCTAGTCACGCCAGAAGAGTTATGGGAATTGGAAGGTTCGAGATGTATCTTATTCAGTGGGTGAGAGGTCTTGTTGAAGGTTTCGCCTATGAAAGGCGTCATGAGATTTGGGAAGAAAGGGAAGCTAAGTCCGAGGTTCATTGGCCCTTTTGAGATACTCAGGAGGATTGGAGAGGTGGTCTATATGCTTGCTTTGCCACCCAGCCTATCAGGAGTTCATTCGGTATCCTACGTGTCTATGCTACGGAAGTATGTTGGAGACCCATCGCATGTGTTGGACTTCTCTACAGTTTAGTTGGATGATGACTTGACTTATGATGTGGAGCCTGTAGCTATTTTGTGTCGACAGGTGCGTAGATTGAGATCTAAGGATATAACGTTAGTGAAGGTGCAGTGGAGAGGTCAGCCCGTGGAGGAGGCCACTTGGGAGACCGAGCGGGAGATGCAGAGCATATATCCACACTTGTTTGAGACTCCAGGTATGTTTCTTGACCCGCTCGAGGACAAACGTTTATTTTAGTTGGGGAGGATGTGACGACCCGGCCCGTCGTCACGTGAGTTACCGCCCCGTTTCCCCCTTATTGTGTTACTTCATGTTTCAATATCAATATTAGAGACGATCGGGTGTATTTGAATTGGTTTTGGTTGAAAATAAGGCACATAGCCTCTTAGAAGGAAGTTTATTTTGGAAAAGTCAATCGAAAGTTGACTTGTGAGTTGGAGGGATCGGAGGTGATTTTCGGTGGTCTGGTTAGCTTCGGGGGATGATTTGTGACTTAGGAGTGCGATCGGAATTGAATTTGGAGGTCCGGTGTAGAATTGGGCTTGAATTGGCGAAGTTGGAGTTTTGGCGAATTCCGGTTGATAGGTGAGATTTTGATCCGGGGGTCGGAATGGAATTTCGAGAGTTGCAGTAGCTTCGTTAGGTGATTTTGGATATGTCTGCAAATTTTCAGATCAATCGAACATCGTTTGGTCGGGTTTTTGATCGAATGTGAGTTTCGGAAGTTTTAGTTAATCTTAGGCTTGAATCTGTCGTGATTTGATGATTTTTGTGTTAATGATCATGTTTTTATGATTGGAACAAGTTCGAATGAGGTAATAGAACATATCTATATTTTTGATTGAGGTCCCGAGGGCCTCGGGTTGAATTCGGGTGGTTGAACGATAGAATTTGGAGTTTGAAGTTTGTTGGTTTTGAGTTGCAGCAGGTATTTCCGTATCTGCGGAAATGAGACCGCAGATGAGGCTCCGCAGAAGCGGAAAATTATCCGCAGGTGCAAAGTTTGGTAGTTCAGCAAGTTCCGCAGAAGCGGAAATTAATTCGCAGAAGCGGGAAAATTATCGCAGAAGCGAAATGGCGATGGCTTGGGAGGTTCCGCAGAAGCGGAACATTTTCCGCATATGCGAGTTCGCAGAAGCGGACTATTAACCGCAGAAGCGATTTTGGATGAGTTGAGGTAAAGCCGCAGAAGCGGACAGTTTCCGTAGAAGCAGAAGTCGCATAAGCGACAATTTCTCCGCAGAAGCGAAAAATGCTGAGTGTTTAATGAAATAGTGGGTTTCGATTTTCAGAAGTTAGAAAACATTTTGGAACTTCGGGAGAGGCGATTTTGGGCGATAATTGAGAGATTTCGAAGGGATTCCATTAGGTATGAACTTGTAGCTTCAAATAATGATGTTATGGTATAAAACAAGGATTAAACACTGATAATTCAAGGAATTTAAGGGTAAAAATGGTGGTTAGGGCTTGAAGCCTAAAAGAGGCTAAATTGATGATTTGAAGGGGCTATTGAACTCCGATTCTTGTGTAATTGATATGTATGGACTCATGGTGAGACGAGGATTTCGGAAATGTGAATATTGTAATTTTTCGAGAAGTGGGCCCGGGGCTCGGGTTTTGCCAACTTTGTGTTTTTGGGTGTTTTTCGAGTTCTTTTGATTAGGTTATGTTCCATTAGCCTATATTAATATATTCCTTGTGGTTTTGATCAGATTCGGCACCCGTAGAGGTTGATTCAAGTGGGAAAGGCTTAGCGGACTAGTCTCGTGGCCGGTTCGAGGTGAGTAATAGATGTGGATGATGACCTGAGGGTTTGAAACCCCGGTATATCACACTATGACGCTATATTGAGGCGAGACACACACTCTACAGCGAGTGTGGGGTCGATTGTGATTGGGGACTATGGCTTAGTCCGCCCAAGTGGTATTGTACTGTGTTTTTGGCTAAAAATGAGCCGGTAAACCTCCTACTTGGATGGTTATGGATGTATTTGGGTTGCGTGTCGATTATTTGGATCCTGGTATATGCATGGCAAGGTTATTCTGCGAGTGTTTGGCTTTTAGAACCATTATGGGTACGTTCGAGGACGAACATGTGTTTAAGTGGGGGAGGATATAACGACCCGATCGGTCATTTTGAGCTTCTGCACTTTGATCTCCATTTCTCGGGCATGACTTTCCCCGTGTAATGTATTATGACTAATGTAGATCGTTGGTTTTGGATTTCAGGAAAAATTGGAAGAAATTTGAAAGAAAAGTCTCAGTTCAAAGATTTGAATTTGAAATGCTTGACTAAGCGTTGAATTATTTGTATACAAGCTCGTATCAGAGTTTTTATGATTTGGATAGCTTCTTTGGGCGATTTATGACTTAGGAGCGTGATCGGAATTGGTTTTGGAGGTCCGGTGTAGAAATTAGCTTGTTTTGGTGAAGTTAATATTTTGGCAATTTTCAGTTGGTAAGTGAGATTTTGATCCGAGAGTCGGAATGAAATTTCGAGAGTTGCTGTAGCTTCGACATGTGATTTGGGATGTGTGTACAAAAGTTCAGGTCATTCAGACATGGTTTGATTGGGTTTTTGATCAAAAGCGTGTTTTGAAAGTTTGTTTTGAAAACTTACGCTTGAATTCGATGTGAATTGATGGTTTGAGGTTTTTTGAGGTGTTTTGGTGATTGGAACATGTTTGAGTGAGGTTTTAGGATGTGATGGTTCTTTTTGTTGAGGTCCCGGGGGCCTCGGGTGTGTTTCGGGTGGTCAATCGGACCATTTTTGGAGTTGAGAAATTGTAGAAAAATCAGTTCAGCAATTGCAGGAATTTTGGCCTTCGCGTTCGCGAAGCTCGTATTCGCGAAGGGCTGGGTTCTGGAATCTACGCGTTCGTGAGGGTCTAGGCTGCGTTCGCAAAGGATTCATCAGGCTGTTCATTGCGTTCGCGTCATGTGTTTAGCGATCGCGAAAAAGGAAATTTGTCCCAGGAGAATTTATCATCACGTTCACGTTATGGTCTCCACGTTCACGGAGGTGTAGGAGGAAAGGAATCGCATTTGCGCACTGGGTGTCGCGTTCTCATAGGGTAATTTTTGGTCAATGCAAGGTTGTGCTTCGCGAATGCGAGGGTTTGACCGCGTTCGCGAAGAATGAAGGGCCAGACCTGGGCGGAATGTTTTAAAACATTTCATCCGCTATTTTGGGGCTCATTCACTCCATTGTTGATCTTTTTGAGAGCTTTTTGAAGGAAATTGAAGAGGGATTCAAGGAGAATCGATTGGAGGTAAGATTTTTGAACTTAAAACTCGTTCCTATTGTGAAATCCACCTAGGAATTCATGGGAATTAAGCCAAAATTTAAAGAACTAGGGCTTGGAATTTTGAAGCTTAATTAAGGGATTTGAATTACCATTTGAGGTCGGATTTGAGAATTTTTGGTATGTTTGTTTTCGCTTGGGCTTTGTTCCCTTAGCATATTGTGATGTATTTACTCTGATTTTGGATAGATTTGATGCGCGTGGAGGCCAATTTGAGGGGAAAAGGCATTGTGAGCTGGGGATTTCGCCGGTACGAGGTGAGTAATTATTGTAAATAATTTGTTGATGGTTTGAAAGCCTGAATTTGCATGTCGTAGTGCTATATTGAGGTGACTTGCACGCCGGATAGCGAGCGTAGGGTGGAACACCATTGGGGATTGTGACTTGGTCCGTCCGGTTTGTTGATTTTACCGCATATTTGACTGAAACTTATTTGATATTATCTTGATTTGGGCTGATTGGCATATTGGGTCTTCGTGACAATTATTTGAATCCTTCAGGGATTTTTTCACCGTTTCCTCACTATTTGACATTCTACTTGAACTCAGTCCTGTTGATTATACTGTTTTACAAACCCAACCATTTTAATTGAACTTTGAGACTTAAAAGATATTTCCATTGTTGTTTGGACTGAGCACTACTATTTTATTAATGCCCAAGGGGCTTATGATATTTTCTAGACTGAGCGGGTACGAGGGCCATATGTGAGGATATGTCAAGTGTATTATGAGGAGGCTTTCATTCCTCGAGTGTATTGTGAGGAGGCTTTCATTCCTTGAGTGTATTGTGAGGAGGCTTTCAAGACTCAAGTGTTATGTGAGGAGGCTTTCAGACCTCGAGTGTGACGTGTAAAGGCTTTCAAGCCTTATTTTATATACCACGAGGTGGCTTGATATTGCGCGTGGGTCGTAAGGGGACCCTCCCGGAGTTTGCACACCCCTAGAGAGCGCGGGTAACCATGTGATGTGGTACTGTGCCCGAGGGGCTGATACTGTTCTAAGTGATGTGATACTGAGCCTGAAGGGCTGATACTGTTCTGAGCGATTGATATTGAGCCCGAGGGGCTGGTACTGATTTGAGATGTTGCCCGAGGGGGCGAACTTTTACATGTGCATCCTGCATATCTATTTGCCTTTTTACCTGTTATACTATGGTATTTGTGCCCAAGGGGCAGATTTTTCTGTGCTTATCAGCACTAACTATTTTGAAATCATTTCGTAACTGTTGAAAGGATCATTTTCATAAAAGATTTAAACTGAGCCAAGATATTTCTAAAGATTTTATAGTTTTCACTATTTTTCTCAAAGAATTGTACCCAGTTTTTATACAATATGTTGGTTGCTTTACGTGATTTCTTACTGCTCAGTTGTTATTTACCTTTATTACTTACTGAGTTGGAGTACTCACTTTACTCCCTGCACCTCGCGTGCAGTTTCAGGTATTTATTCACCCAGTAGCGGGTATTGGCTGCATGGAGGCAGAGTTGTGGAGGTTTAGCGAGGTGACTGCCAGCGGCAAATTCTGAGGTTTTGAACAGCTAATTCTATAATTTCTGATAAACGGAACTAAAATGGTAAGTTTATTTGTGCCTGTGTGGTCGGGCTGCACGCTGCAGCGTATGTTACTATGATATTGCGCTTGGGCTGTAGGAGCCCCTCCGTAGTCTGAACCCCCACAGTGAGCGCGGGTACCCAAATAGATCGGGTTACGCACCGTAGCGGTCATGTGAATTGCATTGCATTCATGCATTGATATATTTATCTACTTTGACTATTTCTGTTAGCTGTTATTACACTGTTAAACGTGTAGGAGTACTGTTCTTAGCTTTACTTTGTTCTATATTTTGGGATTTCTTACTGTCAGACATTATACATGTCTATTACTACTGAGTTGGAAGTACTCACTTTACTCCCTGCACCTTGTTTGTAGATCCAGGTACTCCAGGAGCTAGCTGAGCTTATTGCTGTTCTTCAGGGTCTTTACACTGAGTTGTCATGGTAGCTGCCTGACGTCCACAGGACCCGAGTTCTCTCCTATTTTCTATTATTTGACTTTTTCGCGTACTTCAGACTATGTTGTTTTACAATATATTTGTGCTATTCTGGTAGAGGCTCTAGACTCATGACCCTTAGGTCTTTGGGAGGTTGTTCAGTATTGTGGATTTTTTTTGGATTATTTCTATCTATCAGTTATATATTTGATTTCCTTGTTGTTAATGATTTTCAAACAAATGGTTTAAGCCTTATGCTCGGGTTGAGAGTGAATTTGGTCGGGCTTTCCTAGCAGTTCTGTTGGGCGCCATCACGACCGGGTTTGGGGTCCTGACAACGTGCCCTCACACTTGGCCAATACAATTGTTTTTCTGGCGAGATCTCAACCACACGCGCCGCCACGTGGCTTTTTCCGGCAACTTTTCAAACTTTCTTCTTCGGACAGCCTCTTCTCGAGGCTTTTTCGAGCGTACCCATTTCAGTTTCAACAAAATCCGACGACTTTTTCTATTTTCCAGCTAATAAACCCCAGATTCCGGCGACTGTTTACCTTTGTTCAGTACCAGAAAAAACTTTCTTCCCTTCTTATATCCTGTTTTCACCCACTGTGATTATTGATATACTAACCTTGAGGCTTTTTCCGGCCAGATCTCACTTCTTCGTCAGTCATCCTCTTCGTGGGGCTTTTGGGACAACCTCATTTAGAAATGATAGATTCTACAGAGAGAAGCTCCTACTTCTCTCTAGAATCTAGAAAATCAGAAAACATGTCTTTCATTAAAGCTGCCTCTCGGTCAGTGATAGCTATGAATTGTGCATGTTTTATACCCCTTCTTACCTAAGCTTTATGCATATATTGCGCTTGATTAGTCCTGAATTNGGGGGGGGGGGGGGAGAAGTAGATGACTTGTGCGGACCGCACTGTTTTGATATGCGGCTGCAAAGGAAGGTTCAGACAACTATCAAGCTAAATCCCAAGCTGTGCGGTCCGCACTAATTTGTCATGCGGCCACACAAAAAAGTTCAGAGAAGCAACAATTCTGAAGAAGCTCCACGCGGACCGCATTCATTTCTACGCGGTCTACAATGATGGTTGATCAGAGGCCCAAAAAGTCAAGGAAAAGTCACACGCGGCCGCACACCAAATCAGTGCGGTCCGCATGGGTAAAAGATCAGAGAGCCAAAAATGGGACAATTTCTACAGTGCGGCCGCGCACCATTTCCACGCGGTCCGCATGACTCAACCTATGCGGCCGCGTGGCATTTTGATGCGGTCCGCATCCTCAAGTCCAGAAGCCCAGATATGAAGGCCATTTGCCTTACGCGGCCGCATGACATTTCTATGCGGTCCGCGCCAGACCCTTATTGGTATTTTTGTCCAGTTTTTCCTATATAGTATAAATAGAACATTTTACTTTTTTTAGAGAGAGTTTTTTTGTAATCTATCAGAGCAACTAAGCACGAGACAATTTTTATTAGCCTACTTTAGGCAATTTTCTCGTACAATTAACGTGGATTCAAGTAGATTAATCTTGTAGTTAATGATTATGTCAATTTCTTCTAGTATTTATTTTATTTCTACTTCTTCCATGTCTAGCTAAACCCATTAGCTAGGGTTGTGGCTCAACCCTAGTGTGGGTAATTAATGGGTGTTTTTGCTTAATGCTTGGATGATGTTGGGTGTTTGGTATTTAGGTTGATTGTATGTTTTCACTTGGATTTGGTGGTTGCAAACACTAAGTCTAGCTTAGTGGGTTTTGACTCTTCTTGAGAAGGAGAGTCTATGACCTCACAATTAACCCAACAAGTATTTGGGATGGACCCATGAGAATGGTAGTCCCAAGTAACGGGTTAAACCTCGAGAGAGTAACTACCCTACTTGAACCATTAGTTGCTTGGGCAAACTAGCCTACCTAATTGGGCTCGAGAGAGTTAATTGGACAAAATCACTCTCTCTACCGAGAGGTGTGAGAGTGAATGCTAAGTGCAACGGTTATCCATATTTCCCTCAATTATCATCCTTGCATTAGAATTCTATACCCGTTAATTAGTCACCTAGGATAGTGCTACAACCCTAGTGCTTTTCTCTTATTGCATATAACTAGCGTCATTACTTAGCATAATTTAGTTTATAATTGTAGTTGATAAATTTAGTTGATAAACAAAAGAAAAAAACCAAAAATGATAGAAGCAAAATTAGGAGCCAAAACACCTTCCTAGACTCCACAAATACTCGACTCCCATAACAAGCTCCCTGAGGAAATTGACCCCAAAACCACTATCGGGTAAAATTTGTTAGCGCCCACTCTTCCCAAGGGTTGAGTCCGCACCGATCACTTTTTGGCGCCATTGCTGGGGAGCTTACGGTGTTGACTATTTGTGTAGCTAGTTTTGTGTTTTGCTTCTCTTTTCTTCTTTTTACTAACATTATTAGTGTCAAAACAACAGGTACAAATGGCTTTAAACGGGAATGTCCCTCTTGACAACGTGGTCACGGGGGAGGAGGTTGATGATATTGATCAAGAGGATCTCCAGGTACCACAAGTACCACGGAGAGGCAGAAATGCTAATGCAAATCCTAATGATGCAGTTCCAGACCCTCCTCTGTCTCCACCAAGGGTTGCTCCAAGGGTCCTTCCTAATCAAGGTTATGCGAGTGCCATAGTTCCTCCCCGAATCCGGGCGGGAACTTCCAAATCACCAATGTTATGTTGACACTTCTCGAACAAAGAGGGTATTTTATGGGCGCCTTCGATCAAAATGCATACAAGCACTTGAACGGGTTCATAGATACTTGTTGGGGAAGTAAACAAACCAATGTGTCCGAAGATGCTTTGAGATTGAGGCTTTTCCCGTTCTCTCTTCAGGGTAAAGCGCTCGATTGGTTGGAGAGGTTACCAAAACACTCAATCACTACATGGGATGAATTGGCGGACAAGTTCATTGCCAAGTTCTTTTCTTCAAGTCATATGGCGGCGCTCCGTGATGAGATTTTGGCCTTCAAACAAGAACCAACGGAGCCTTTGCATGAAATATGGGAGAGGTTTAGAACCATGGTAAAAGAGTGTCCAAATAATGATATGACCGATGTGATGATCCAACAAACATTCTATAGAGGCATCAACACAACAAACCAATGTATTGTGAACCAATTGGCGGGTGGAAACTTTACGAAGCTCCCGTACAACGAAGCATGTGAAGTGTTAGATGAAATGGCCGATACTTCTTCGGCATGGCAAAGCCGAGCAAATGTTCCTCAAGGTGATCCCAATGTTATACATTTGCATAAAGAGTTGCATTACCACGGCCAAGCCATTGCCGAACTTACAACAACAATGAACCAATTAGCAAAGGCGCAATTGCAACAAGTTCAAAACCCGTACCAAGTCAATGCTATGGAAGGAGTAAATATGATGAAAAGAAGGCAAAGGGGGCCACAACAACAAGGGAATTGTGAGAATTATGATAATGGTAGTGGTTATTCAAATGAATGTTATGATGAGCAAAGTGAGGATTGTCAATATGTCAACAAATACCAAGGGAATAGAGGAAACCAAGGCAACCAACAATGGTGATCTCAAGGCAATTGGAATAATCAACAAGGAGGTGGAAATTGGAATAGCAATAATCAACAACAAGAAGGCGGAAATTGGAATGGGAATAACCAAAACAACAATTGGAGGAATCAAGGCAACAATAGTGGTAATTGGAGTGGAAACAACAACAACAATTGGAACAATAACAATGGTCAAAGGGGATGGACCAACAATGGTGGCCAAGGAAATCGGGGGCAAGACTTTCAAAGGCCCCCAATGTTTCAACAACCAAACAACCCGCAACCATATCAATCTCAAGGGTCGAGTTCTTCGGGCAATGAATTTGGGAGAATCGAGGTCATGTTTGAACAAATGATGAAGAGTATGCAAGACTCGGATGCACAATTGGTTTCACATAACACTTCCATTCGCAACTTGGAAGTGCAACTTGGACAAATTTCACAAGCTTTAAATACTCGCCCGAAGGGTGCGCTACCTAGTGACACGGTAGTAAATCCTAAGGGTGGGCAAAACAACCATGTGATGGCGGTGACCAGACGTAGTGGATGAGGCGGTGATGTGCATGCCTCAAGAGAGAATCAAGCCATAGTGGAGGAATATGAGTTGCCCAATGTTGACATGCCTATGGGGGTTGATGATGTTGTGGAGACAAGTGCAAGAGATGAAGTGAGAATTGGCATTCAAGAGATTGAGGAGGAGACTCAAGAGAACTTGAACCCATCTAGGGAACATGTTATAGATATGCCCAAGCCGGAGGTGCCAAAAACCAAAGCACCCTTGTCTAGGCCTCCTCCGCCCTACCCTCAACGTTTGGCCAAACAAAAGAATGATAACCAATTTAATAAATTCATTGAGATGATGAAGAGTTGACTATCAATGTGCCTTTAGTGGAGGCACTCGAGAAAATGCTCGGGTATGCGAAATTCATGAAAGATTTGGTCACGAAGAAGAGATCAATGGAGTGTGAGATGATCAAAATGACCCATCAAGTGAGCGCAATTGTACACTCCATGGCTCCTAAGCTTGAAGACCCCGGTGCATTCACTATACCATGCACTATTGGAAGCGCCAACTTTGCAAAATCCCTTTGTGACTTGGGGGAAAGCATCAACTTAATGCCATATTCAGTGTTGGAATTCGGCAACCTCACCCGACTTCAATGAGGCTCAAAATGGCGGATAGGTCTATGAAGCGGACTTTGGGTATCATCGACGAAGTCCTTGTTCGAGTTGATAAGTTCATCTTGCCGGCCGACTTCGTGATTATTGATTGTGAGGTGGACTTTGAAGTACCAATTATTCTTGGAAGGCCTTTCTTAGAAATTGGGAAAGCTTTGGTTGATGTCGAGGCGGGAGAGTTGACCTTCCGAGTCGGTGATGAAAATGTAGTATTTCATGTGTGCAAATCTATGAGGCAGCCAAATAGTATCGAAGTTTGCTCGTTTGTTGATATTGTCACGGCGGTGATAGTGGATGACACAAGCGCAATGATCAATGTTGAGGATCCACTTGAAGCGGTGCTTTTGAACATGAAGGCTAATGATGATGCCAGAAGAATTGAATGTGTCAATGCTTTGCATGGTATGGGCTCGTACTCTTATGAGCCTAGAAAGTTATCATTGGACCTTGAGAATCGTAAGACCCCTCCAACAAAGCCATCTATTGAGGAGCCACCGGTGTTGGAGTTGAAACCACTTCCTTCTCACCTCAGGTATGAATACTTGGGCCCCAATTTCACTTTGCCTGTTATTCTTTCGTCTTGCTTAACTAACTTGTAGGTGGATGCCACTTTGGTGGTTTTACAAAAGCGCAAGCAGGCGATTGGATGGACGTTAGCGGATATTCGGGGCATAAACCCCGCCTTTTGCATGTGTAAGATCATTTTGGAGGAAGATGCAAGCCGTCGCTTGAACACCAAACAAGATTAAATGAAGCTATACAAGAGGTGGTCAAGAAGGAAGTTATCAAGTGATTGGACGCCGGTGTAGTCTACCCAATATCAGATAGTTCATAGACCTCCCCAGTCCAATGTGTTCCAAAGAAGGGTGGTATCACGGTTGTCACAAATTCAAACAATGAATTGATTTCGACCCGCACGGTCACGGGTTGGATAGTGTGCATGGATTATAGAAAGCTCAACAAGGTCACTAGGAAGGATCATTTCCCTCTACCATTTTTGGACCAAATGCTTGATCGTTTAGCAGGCCGGGCTTATTATTGCTTCCTTGATGGCTACTCGGGGTATAATCAAATTCTCATTGCCCCGGAAGATCAGGAAAAGAC